>PVJO010005538.1:0-82069 GCA_004026905.1 Hystrix cristata
TTCATGATATTTAATAGTACCTGCCAAAATCTGCTTTCCTTTGTAAGTTTCATAATTACATATTCTCTTTTCCCTGGTCAGAATTTCCACTTCTCCTAAGCAGACACTGTATGTTGACTCATTTTATCTTTTTACATTTTCCAACAGCTAACTAAAATGCCCACTACCAGGAGAGTCTCCTTATGTTTATATCTGAGTGTCAGTCTCCATTATAGTGCTTGGCCTTCATCTCAAATAATTTATTAACCTTCATGTAAACTAGAGAAATCCATATTGTCTGACCTACCTCAGAGTGACAATAAGAGAGGAAATATAGGATGATTTAACTAAGTTGCTTGGGACGGGGGATTTAGCTCAGTGATAAAGTGCCTGCCCAGCAAGCACAGGTCCCTGAGTTTGATCCCCAGCACCCCTCAAAAAAAGGGAAAAAAAAATTAAGTTGCTCAGTGTTGTGTGATGTATTGTATTTATTTTTATATATATTCAGTGTTGATCTAAAAAAGTATACTTTAAAATGATACTTTAAACACCACAAATAGAAAACTAGCTAAAAAGAATATAAGCATACAAGAGGAATAACAATAGAAAATAAATACCATTGTGCATAAAACAGAGATAAGTACAGTGAAATTATATACTCTAGAAACTACATATTCTAGAGTGAGACATGTGGTGGACTTAGTATTGTGGTCAACTTGAGCAGGAACACCCGGCTGGACTGAGTTGGTGCAGTTCTGGGTGTAGAAGACCCACCTGAAGCTTATTGTCAAAACAACATAAAGGAAAATGGGAGCAGAAGATGAGGCGCAGCTGTTTCCAGGGAGAAGCTCTGTCACAGCTGGTTTTCCTGAATGAACTTGGCTATTCCTGCCTCAGGAGGAGTTCGTGGCCTTGCTTTCATTGGGGATAGCTGCAGTTTACTTCGGGGGAGTGCTGATCTTCATCTCTGCTGTGAGTGTCGTACCCAGGCTCCAGTGTAGATTTCTTCAGCCTTTTAGTGCAGACACAGACTTACATGGGACAGTGCTATGGTCTCCCAGCCCTTGACTGGATCTTTTGGGTCTCAAGTGCATAGGTAGACATTCAACACTCTTTCTACATTTGGCTTGTGGGGGAATGTTGTAACTTGTAAATGTTCTGTATTAAATCTGCTATCTTGCAAACCTTTGGCTCTAGAAAAGTAACTAATACAGGACATGAACTCAACTCTGAACTTTTAGAAGGAATCTGAATAGGAAAGTCAGATTAGTAACATAATATTCGATTGTGTCATGACAAAATCATGCAAATTGTTTAAAAAATCCCAAATATTATTAATAGTGTAACAGAAGTACATTTGTCCAAATATCTTTCCACCTCATAAGAACTTTGCAGTAATTCGGTAATTCATAATCATATTCTTGAAGTAGACAATATGTCTTATAATTTAATACGAAACAATGATTTTATACTAAATCACAAATGAGTAAACACAATCATATGCATGTTAGTAAGAAAACTAATTACTCAACATGTTTCTGATTTTTTTCCTATTTGAAGACTATTTTATCATTCTTTTATGTAGCCAAACTTTGTACATTTCAGTCAGTTCTTCAGGATTAATTACATATTTCTGCTCAAATTTTTATGTTTCTACTACCATTCCATTCAAAATTGCCCAGCCAAAAAACATGATGAATTTCTGTTGTGATTACTTTATTTTCTCTTGGGATGGATTATATTATATAGTGATAATGTTGCTTTCCTCTCCATTCTTGCCATGTGTCACTTTGATGTAGACTCTTTCCCACCTTCCTCAGTGTATTTCATATAGCTGAGACAGAATACTCTAGACTGAGTAGATTGTAATGAACATGAATGTACTGGCTCACAGATCTAGTGGCTGAGAAGTCTGGCAATGGCCCCCTTTCTGCATCTTTCCGTGGTAGAAGGTGGGAGGGTCAGTGAGAGCTAGAGGAGATGGGATGTAAAATTTTGAAATAGCATTCAGGCGGTTCGCAAATGTGAAGCCAGCATTCCTGTCCTAATCACTTCTTACAGGCCCATCTTTTAAAACTACTACAATAATTCCATTTCAACACGAACTTTGGAGGGGACACTCAAACCATGGCACCACTCCAATGAATACAAGTTTGAACATAATACTTGTTTTGTCCAGTAGAATGTGAACTATTTTCTATTTCTAAACAGAGGCCTTAAGTGAACTTGTGTTTTGGGAGCTACACTGATGTATTCAATGACACACCTTGAGAAGAACACGCCATAGATATCTCCTCTAGCCTAGGTTCTGGTTTTAGAAAACAAACAAAAATCAAAAACATTTACAAGTGATCTGGCCATAACACCAACTAAATATTGCAACCCAGGAGTAAAATATGTACAGTTGTATCACTCAGTTTTTGTTTGTTTGTTTGTTTGGGTTATTTTTGGTGCTGGGGATCGAACTCAGGGCCTTGTGCTTGCTAGGCAAGCACTCTAACCACTGAGCTAAACTCCCAGCCCCTCACTTAGTTTTACTAAGGCAGAGGCCCTGTTTATTTTTGGCATCATCAGAACACTACCTTGTAAAAGTTAAATATACAGTCTTATGTTAAAACATGCATATTATAAAATGTTAGATTTGCCACTACGTTTTTAAAAAGGTGTTGTTGAACCACATAATTAGACCTCTGAGTATGAGACCATTTATATCAATTCAAATTTCAGGTGAGGGAAGACATGCTGAGATCAACAAATAGTTTTGAACTAGTTCAGAATTACCCCATCTACATTTAGTTTCAAGATACTTTCTCTCACTGCTCAGAGCAGCTGAGGTGAACTCTTGGTACTCATCATCACCATTTTAATAGTATCCTTTATCTTGGAAGAGATCTCTTATCTGGGATCTCAGTTATCAACTTTTTTTTTTTTTTTTTTTTGGCAGTGGGATCGAACTCAGGGCCTTGCGCTTGCAAGGCAAGCGCTTTACCACTGAGCTAAATCCCTAACCCCCTTTAATTTTTTAATAGTTGATTCTTTAAAAAATATATTCGATTTCTACCAGGTCAAAATTTTAAGTATGAAAAAAATTAAGAAAGGACATGAGAAAAGATGAATCACAAGTATTTGGTTGGAAGCCTTTCTTTTATTTCAATCAGCTGATGCTCTCACCATTTTCTATAATTCCTTATTTTCTGCCCTTTTTATTTTCAATCCATCTGGGAAAGTTGCTAATACTTTCAGAGTAATAAAGTCAGTTTTTTGGGTTTTTCGTTTGTTTGTTTTAAGTTTATTATTATTATTATTTTACCAAGAACATGTATTGGTACATTGTATACATAATGATCATAATCAACATGGTCATTTTGTACCTGTACATGATATATCTTGGTTTCCCCCCCTCCCTCCCCTCCCTTCAATTCCCCCACGCTTCCCTATTTGCAGCAGGTTTATTTACATTTTTCCCTTTCTCCTTTTTTTTCTTTTTCCCTTCCTTCTTTTCCCCCTTCTCCCTATCTAGTTCTCCTCTCTTTTGAATACTTTTTTTTTTACATAATATATTTTATACCTCTTTGACCTTATTTACACTTATGATTTCTCATATCAGAGAAAAAACTTGATATGCACTGATGAGTGTCTGATATGAAAAAGTATTCAACATCATTGGTCATTCGAGAGACGCAAATCAAAAGAAAACCAAGATATCATCTCACTCCAGAAAGAACAGCTATTATCAAGAAATCAACCAATAACAAGTGTTGGCGGGTCTGCAGGGAAAAGGGTACCCTCCTCCACTGTTGGTGGGAATGTAGATTGGTCCAGCCACTGTGAAAATCAGTATAGAGAGTCCTAAAAAACTACAAATAGATGTCCATTTGACCCAGCTATTCCCCTGCTTGGTATTTTCCCAGAAGAATTAAAATCATCATATCACAGCGATATGTGAACAACCATGTTCATAGCAACACAATTTGTAATAGCTAAGTCTTGGAAACAACCTAAATGGCCAACAACTAATTAATGGCTAAAGAAGATGCAGTTTTCTACACAATTGAGTACTACTATGCCATAAAAAAGGATAAACTAGAGACATTTGTAGGTAAATGGATGCACCTTGAGAATAAAGTCAGTTTTATCAAAAGATTATTTTGATGAAAGTTTCCATTGAAAAAAAATGGAACTGGGATTATGTCTTTTACATTGATTCTTTGTATGTTTCCCAGTTCACCAAAGTCTCCTTCATATCACTTATAAATTATATTGCTCTTTACAAGAAACCATTGTGTCCAGGGAAACTTATCTTTGATAAAATCTTCCAAATTTTAGTATAATATTCTCTAGGAGAGGAGCATGATACAAAAACTGTCACGCATACCTTTGTTATTAGTAATGTGGGATCAAGCCTGGGTTCATTATTTTCAATATATTCGAGTGTAAAGAAAACAAATTTCAGGTTTTCATGTGTTTTACTGGCAAAGGCCCATACTGCTTCTCCTGCTGTTGCCATACTTTCACACCAACTTCTATTTGGCTCCAGGCAGAAGAATTAACAGTTTCTGGGAAGCTAATTAGATCCAATTATTACTCGCCTAACCTAATTTGACACCAGATGTCTGGGAAGAAGTTCTCTGAATTAACAAAAAAAGAGATTTAGTTACTGTATACATATGAGTTCCACAGATGACTTTTCATAATAAAATTCATTTGGAGCAATGTACCCACGAAGGTAATCAAAAAGAGGGAGATGATCTAATTCAACCTCCCTGAAGGAATATGATAGTGAGACATAACTGGTGTCATTCATTCTTTTCATTTTAAAAACCCATTTTTGTTTTAAGTAAAAAAGATATTAATTTTATTTCCTTACTAGTATAAGCCTCAATTTGCTCCTTTGCTAAATTATTATAATTGCTGGTCAATCAATCTAACCATCTCTGGTATCTCCTACCTAACACAGTATGTCATTCATTAAAAACGACTACTAGATGTAAGACATTCTTCTTGGTTTTGTATTTTCTAGTTGGATCCACACTAATTTACATGGTGGTTTCTGGGTACTCTCATAGCAAGTTTGTTTATTTTCTAGACAGGGTCTTGCCATGTGGTCCAGGCTGGTTTTGAACTCACTGTGTGGCCCAGGCTGGCCTAGAACTCATAGTGATCCTCCTGCCTCTGCCTCCTGAGTGCTGGGGTCACAGGTGTCCACCACCACACCCAGCTACAGGCCAAAGTATTTTCATGCCTTCTAATTATAGAGCAAACTTCTTTCAGAACCTAAAACAATGAGTGAGGTATAACTTCCCCACAGACAGCCTGAGCATGACAAGATCCCCACATTGTCATGGATTCACAGTAAAAGGTCTTCAAGAGTAGTTGGTGGATATATGAAAGATGACCCACAAACAACCTTTCCCACTTACTGAATTCTTCTTTTTTAATTTGGTACTGAGGTTTGAACCCAGGGCCTTTGCACTCAGCTACATCGCCTGTATTTTTAACTAGTTTTGTCTTAATTTGAGACAGGACCTACTTACTAAATTTCCCAGGCTGGGCTCAAACTGAATTATTTTCACTCATTGGTAGGAAAACAGTTATCCTGAACCAAGGGGGATTTACCAAGTTTTGCAAATGGATGGTTGAGCATGGAAATAATTAGAATACAGAGCACAACAAATCTCGACTTTCATCATAGCTACTGTACCAGAAGATGATACTGAAAGGAATTAAAATGGAATGAAGGTTTCCAGTGATAAGTATTTGCTAGGATCTTTGAGAGACTTCCACAGTATATTGCTGTAAAAAGTAAAATGATGCCCCTGCTTATATTTTGTGTTTTATTCATTTGGGTGTTGGCCAAGCATACAGTCGACAGCAGAGTGGTAACTTCTAATTTGCTTACACAGGGGTGCTCAGTTTGGGGGTTTAGTCACAGCAGTAGGCCAGGCAGGGCGGGAAGGGGAGAGCGAAGACATCCTATAACTGGAACCTGACTTGCTCCTCTTGTCTATTTTAGGATGACGTAAATTTCTGAGTGGTTTTCAAGGAAAGAGGAGTAAAAAAGACAACAAGAGGGCATTTTGATAACATGAAGGTATGTAAGGCAGTTACACTACTAGGACAAATAGAAATTACACAAAGAAAAGCACATGGAAAATTGCCACCATTCTTTGCCCAGTGAGGGTTGTTCCTGACAAGCCCAGTAACTCAGGAGTTCAGATGGAACTCGCTCATTCATCTGCTTGAGGAAGGTCATTGCTCTGGTCACTTACTCCTGGACCCTGCTTCATCAAATAGGACAAAACTACCTGAAACAACATCAGGTTTGATATATTTATTCCTAACACTACGAAAATAATGACAATGTACACAGTCATCAGAACTGAATTTGTTCAGTGTCTGAAATGCTAATATATTCTTAATAGTCTACAAATAAGTAAAATTTAGTGCAAAAATGTAGTTCCTGGGTTTTTTGTTTTGTTTTGTTTTGTTTTTGTTTTTTTCATTTGGTGCCAAGGATCAAACTCAGGACCTTGTGCTTGCTGGACAAGCACTCTAACCACTGTGCTATATTCCCAGCCCCAAATGAAAAAATCTAAAAGCCCTATTGGAAAGACAAATTTTTATGATACTGAGTAGCTAAATATACTCTACAAGGGCATAGCATCTACTGCACAGTCAGACCTCAGAACTCAACTGCTTTGAAGTTCCATAAATTTGGTACTAGATGCATTTTGCTGTGAAAATTTTGTCCCAGTAATCATTGTTTGGTACTCCATGACTAAGCCAGAGTTTGATGGGTTGCTTGCCTGGTGACTCATGACCCTTTCCAGGCAAAACTATTTGTTTCATGCTCCTCATTTTTGGCACTCACCAAGCCTTCCAGAACCAATTAGTGATGAGTATTGAGGCACACTGCAAGTGGTATAAGTTCAGGCATTATGGTAACTCTGCTATTCTGTTCACATTCTGTAAATAAGTACATCTCAAAAAAATGTAGAAAAGGACTATGTTTGTGGGAGAAAACAATCACTTAAAAACTGTATCCAAATTATGACAGCCTGTTAACATGCTTAATACATTTACTCTCTTTCATACAACAGCAGATATCCTTCGTCTCTCTATTAGATGGACGGAAATTTTCAGCAATCTAATTTTGACTCTGAGTCATTCTCAGGAAACTGACCAGGAGTTGCCTTGATTTGATCAACTCAGCAGGCGGGCGCAGACGGGCTTCCATCTCCTCTCGGCATGGAGGGCATCAGTGAGGTCGGCCCCCAGATCTGGTTACAGGTCTGCTGCCCAGCCACATACCACAGACCTACTTTGTTTCTTTTAAGCGCATACAACATCATTTTACCTCCGGGAGCTAGATGTGGCCTCCTAGCTAATCAGATAGAGAAACAGAAAAATAATGTGACCCAACCCAAAACCAGCAACTGCTTCATATCACTGTCCCTCATACCACTGTTGTATTCTACCCCCTAATAAATGTTTTAAAATAAATTAAATCAGGCCACAACACTTCAGCAACTGGGCCTGCTCTCTTGAGATACTATGTCTTATTTACAATCATTAGCAGAGTAGAGATGTGTTTTGTCCTACAGCAGGCTGATCCCTCAAATTTTATACTCTTTCCCCTCAACCCTAATGCATTATTCTACCACCACAATAGGATTAAATCTTTCCTTTTATAGAATTTCTGTTTTACTTTATAAAACTTCTAATAAAAGTCTTTGAGTAATATTTTGTCCTTTTTAGATTAAGTAAAAAGTCTTAATGAAAAATAAATTCATGATAAAAGTAAACAGAGTTTCCACCTTTACTTTGTTATTTGTAGGACTTGGAATACTTGTAAAATTAAAACAGTCACAGAGCACAGTGAAATAATTGAGATCTGGAGGGTAGGAGCAGAATTCCTCAATTCTGAGCTGAGGCCTGTCTCTCGCAGATGACTCATACAGGCACATCATTCAACTTCTCTCTGCATTATTCTCAATTGTAGAATGAGGATATAATAGCACTTGCCTCAAAGAATTTTCATGCAAATGAACGTGTTAATATTTCAAGCACTTAGAGCAATATGTAATATACTGCAAATTCTACAGAAGTTTAACATATCACTCTTTCAGCCTTAGATTTTCATCACTTTATTGTATGAAGAAAGAAGAAATTTCATGATTATAAATAGACTATATATCTATATCTGTCTATCTATCTATCTATCTATCTACAAGCATATCTGGGAGATGGGATGTGTATAGTTTCTGATCATATTGAGTATCACAATAAGGTGAGTCATAAACTTTGGGGGTTTGTATTAAATGTAAAAGTTATGTTTGGGGCTGGGGATTTAGCTCAGTGATCAGAGTGTCTGCCTCACAAGCACAAGGCCCTAAATTCGATCCTGGAACACACACACACACAAAAGTTATGTTTACACTAACCTGTATAATGTAAGTGTGTAATAGCATTAAGTACAAAATAGCACATATCATAACTAAAAATTAGTTTATTGCTAAAAAATGTCAAGGATGCTTAGAGTCTCCAATGCCTTGAGTTCCTCTTATTGGTGGAGGGTCTTGCTTTGATAACGAGGGCTGTGGTGGATCAGCATAGTGTTTGGGAATGGTCGGAACAGCTGTGGATATTTTTTATAATGTAAAACAATAATATAGTTGGAAGCATCAGTAATTCTTTCTTTCACAAGAGATTATCTTCCAACATGTCATGTCACTGGACAGCATTTTACACAAAGTTGAACTTTTTCAAAACTGGAGTCAATCCTCTTAAACCTGCTACTGCTTTATCAACTAAGCTTTTATAATATTTTAAATCATTTATTGTTATTTCAACAATGTGCATGAGATGTTCAACAAGAGTAGTTTCCATCTCAAGATAATGCTTTCTTTGATCATTCACAAGAACTTCTTAGTTGTTCAAGTTTTATCATAAAACCGAAACAATTGAGTCAATCTTCAGGCTCTACTTGTAACTCTAGTTCTCTTGCTATTTCCTCCAATTCTGCAGTTTTTCCTCTACTGAGATTTTGAATCCCTCAGTCATTCCTGAGGGCTGGGATCAACTTCCTTGAAATTCATGCTAATAGTGATACTTTGACCTTCTCTCAAGAATTACAAATGAGCCTTGCGATATCTAGAATGGTTAATCCTTTCTAAAGTATTAATTTACTTTGCCCGGATCCATCAGAGGACTCACTGTCTCTGACAGGTAACACTTTATAAAATGTATTTTCTCAATAAAAAGACTTGAATGTCAAAATCACACCTGAATCCTAGGTGTGCAGAATGACATATATAAAATAAGCAATGTTACTTCCTCTGAAAGTTTGTGTTTTGTGTAGAGTGGATATGCCACAACACTACGCAAGAACATACACAGACATTTATACATGTAAAGTAATAAATGCATAAAGAAGACAAGGAATAATGAAGATTCTTTCTTTGTTATCATTGAAGGTGATCAGTGAAATTTCTTCGATCAAGTACACTTAATGCATATTTAAAGAATGGGAGAAATGCAAAGTCTCTGAAGGTTTGTTGTAGTTTTCTTTCATTTTGTTTCTCACCCATCTGGACAGATATAATTTATTAAAGCAGAGAGCATAGCAAATGTGAAAGTCCTCAGTCTTCTGAGAACTAGTAATAAAGCAACTGTGTCTAAAGAAGTATAAACTGGTGGTAGGTAGGAGGAAGAAAAGTTTCTAGTGGTAAGAATATTAATTATATGAAAGACATTAAAGTTAGGTATAAAAAGTCTAGAATTGTCTTTTACCATACATTTCTTTTTTTTGGCTTTTTATCAGTATATATTATTTATATTTTGTCCAATTTCTAAATAACATTGTTAAAAGTCTGTATTTCCTTATTATATTAACAGATAATTTCCCCCAACTCTGTGGTATCCTGGCACAGCGTTCCCAGCATTCAGAGATGTCCCTCAAGAGCAAGCAAGAAATTCGTGACCAGGCAGCAGCACACTGTTGAAGCAGTTGACATGCGTTCTGTTTTACCCTCTCCCTCGCTCCTTTCCTCTGTCCCCCCACCCTTCAGTGCTGATTGAACACACAGGAACCTGCACACACCCACACACTACACACCCACGTTTTTTGTGGGTATGATTATCAGCTTATGAGTTTCTACCCTCCGGCTACCCTAATACCATCCCTAAGTTAAAAGAATACTCTTGTCTTGATGCAGCGATCTGCCTCTGTGCTTCCCCATCTAACACTGAATTCTTTATCTCTCTGGCACTGTCTAGTTTATAGGAATATGCTTTCATCTTACACAGGTAAGTGACAGCAAGATATCTTTTTTAAAAGAGAAATAAATATAAAATATTAAAACTACTTTTAAAAACAAAAGTACTAAGATGATGACATCATCTATGTTCTTTAAAAAGATCTCCTGTAGTTCTCTTTTTTAGTTAAATTCTTCTTTAGTTTTGGAATCAGGGTAATCCTCAGTTTGAGGAATGACTTGGGGAGTACGTCTTTCCTTTCAATTTCATTAAATAGTATGAGGAGTTTTCACATTACATCTTCCCTGAAGTTCTAGAATTCAACGTTGAATCCATCAAGTTCTGGGCTTTCCTTAAGGGTTTTTATTAGAATCTCAATTTTATTGCATGGTATTGGCTTATTCAATTCTTTTTTATATCTTCTTCATTCTGTTTTGGTAATTTATATGTATGCATTAATATATCCATTTCTTCTGGATTCTCCAATTTACTGGAGTACAGGATTTTAGAGTAGTAACTAAAAATCTTCTGGATTTCAGTGGTTTCATTGTGATTTAGCCTTTTACATTTCTAATTGCATCGATTTCCATCTTTCCTTTTAGTAGGATTGGATAAAGGTTTGTCTGTTTTGTTTATTCTTTCAGAGAACTAGCTCTTCAATCCATTGAATCTTCCTGTTGTTTTAACAGTCTCAATTTCATGAATTTTTGCTCTGACTTTTATAATTTTCTTCCTTATTCTAGATTTGGATTTGAATTCTTCATGTTTTTCTGGAGACTTGAGAGGCTTCATTAGGTTATTTACTTTGGCTAGTTCTGTTTTTGTGATATGGGGGCCCAGAGCTATAAATTTCCCACCTAGGACTGCTTCAATAGTGTTTCATAGGTTCTAGAATGTTGGCATTGTCTTTTGATGATAATAACAGTCTAATTTCTTCTGATTTTTTTCTGTGACCCATTTATTATTCAAGAGTATATCGCTTAATTTCCATGTGCTTGCGTAAATCTGTGATTTCCTTTGCCATTGACTTATAGTATCATTACGCTATAATAGTATGCATGGAATCGTTTTGATTATTTTGTGTTAAGCATGTTTTATGGGCTACTATGGTGGTCCATATTGGAGAAAGTTCCATGTCTTTCTGAGAAGAATGCGTGCTCTCTTTGTGGGTAGAGCACTATAGCTACTCATTAAATGCCTTTTTTCAAATGTGTGGTTGAAGTCTGGTATTTCTTTGTTGATGTTTTGTTTACTTGATCTGTTTGTGATAGTGGAGTATTGAGGTCTCCCACCATAATTGTGGGGACCTTTATCTGAGGTTTTATGTCCAGTAGCATTCATCTTACAACCTTAGGTGCACTGGTGTTCAGGGAATATACATTTATAATTGTTCACTTTTGTAAAATTGTCCCCTTAGCCAATATGTCTAGGACTTCTTTTCTAGAATTCTTTCTTCTCCCTTTCTTGCATGGCTTCTGACTAGAAAGCTGTTTTATTTTAATCTAAATTTCTCTGTATGTATTGTACCTTTTTTCTTTTCAGTCACTGAATATTTTCCCTTTATTTTATACTCTAACAAATTCAAAATATCTCTACATTGTGCTTTTTCTTTCTTTTTTATTGAAACTTGATTTTGTATTTCTTGGAATGTGTGACTTTTGCCCTTTATTGTTTTTCAGAAAATTATCAACCAATTTCTTGCAATGTATTCGTATGCTCCTCTTATATCTATCTTTTCAATCTGGTATCCCAATTACATTTATATTAGACTCTTGATTATTTCCCAAATTTTTTCTGTGGCACCTTTTTGTGTTTTACATTCATTTTTTCTTTGTGTTCAATTAAAACTGTACTTACCTTCTGGCTCATGTGACCTTGGGGCCAGGTGTGCCCATAAGCTTATAGAAGGCATTCATCATTCCACTAGAATTACACTTAAACTCTATCATGTCATTTTGATTTTTACTTACAATTTTTATTATTTTGCTGCTACTTTCCACCTACTTTGTGTATGTCACATCTTTCCTGTTATAGTTGTTGATGCATTTATCATACTAGATTAAATTACCCGTCTGAGAATCCAGGTATCTTAGTCATATCTTCCTCTATTTCTATTGGTTTCTTCTGCAGTTTTGTTTGATTATGTAATTCCTTATTTTTTATGTAATTTTCAGATGCTACATTGTTAATGTGGAACTATCTTCTTGGAGAGGTTTGCTCAATATTTTTATTATTCTCTCAAATTTATATTTTCCTAATAATTTTGTGCCTCAGAGAGATTCTCCCTCCAAGTTCTTATCTCTGTCTTGTCCATCAACAGATGAATGGGTAGAGAAAATATGGCATTTATACATAATGGACTAATAGTTTGCTATAAAGAAAGATAAACTTGAGTCATTCATAGGAAAGTGGAAGTACATTGAGACCATAAAATGAAGTCCCACCGTGTGATTTTTGGAGTTCTTTGGCGATAGTCTCTGTTATGATTTTCTTATTTTTTATTTATTTTATTTATTTATATATTTTTAGACAGTGTTTCACTGCATAGTTCAGGCTGACCTTGAATTCACGTTGTAGCCTAGGCTAACCTCGAACTCACAGTGATCCTCCTGCCTCAGCCTCCTGAGTGCTGGGATTACTGGCATGTGCCACCACACCTGGCCTCTGTTACGGTTTCCAACTTCAGTCTAAAAAGGGTGGGTTTATGTCACTTGATCTTGGATTCACATCTTTCTCAGTAGCTCTTCTTCTCCTTCATGCAAACATAATCTTCAATGGTCTGAAATCACAACAATTTCTGCCTTTCTCTTATGCTTAATAGATTTGTTTCTCTTTGTATTTTTACCCATGCTGAATTTTGTATTTAAATGTTTGTCATGAACTAGACGAGTACAATTATTCTGCCGTGGCCATAAGTTAATCTTCAACTACTGATTTCTATGTAAGCCGTGCAATGTGTGAACATGTGGACGTGTTAACTCACGTGGGCATTTGTGTACGTGTACCTGTGAGTGGAGAGGGATCCAGAATCAGAGGCAGAGACACAGACAGCTATTATGCCAAGCATTGATCCAAAAACTGCACTAAAGGAAAAAGTCATAGAGCTAACAGTGGTTAAAACATAAATAAATAAAAGCTCAGAAAGAATGCCAAACCTGTAAATATATTGGGTGCAAATATCTTTCATTTTAGGATTTTGTTTCACTTTGTAATTCCACAATGGTAACTATCAGGTGAAAGATTTTTTTTTTTAATAGTTACTACATTTAAAGCATCATAAGCTACCATAGGGGTGTTTTCCATAAGTATTTGCTTAACATCCTAAACACAAATTGTTTTGGATTTGTATTGAATCATCAAATATTTTGAAAACTTCGGGATATGAATTGGGATTGATTTATATGCCTGGATTATCTATTCTTTGATAACAGAGAGTGAGCAAGTAATCAATGGTCCATTCTCAATTAAGTAATTGCAAGAGCTCTTTTACGCTCTGGTCTTGTCTCAGATTGTATTGATAGTTTCTTTGTAATGTCAAGGAATTTGATATTACAGCCCATCCTGGGATTTCAATTCTCTAGGTGTTTGTTTGTTCTTGTGGCTTACAGAACTACTTTTAAAACATCATTTTCTGAGTTGGAATGTTGAACTATAAGGTGGATATTGTCTTTTAGGTGTAGAAGAAACCAAGAGGGTAGAAGGATTTATCCTTTTAGTCAAGGTGAAGTGAACACACAGCATCAAGTTAAGTTGTTTCTCTACTCTGTTCTCAATAGCAAAATTCAAATTAAAAGTGAATATTTTACGTGTGATTGAAGTCTCTTTATGTTTAATTATCAATTTATCCATTTTGGAGTGGTGCTTAATATATTTGGCTTCTGTAATTTAGAACAGATAAATTTTAAGATTACAGAAAAAGATGCAAATGAAATCTCTAAAAATAGACTCTCTGTGTCAAAATAAGGTTGCAAATTGAAAATTTACACCATATATGCTAAAAATTTGAGGCCACACTGAAATTTAGTAAAAACATAACTTAGTGCTTCCAAATAAGGATAAAACTAGTAGAGTACAACTATGTTTAATCTTATACTTTAAATTGAAGTAACATGTGTTAGTAAAATACGTAGAGTACTACCTTATTTCAAAAGGTTACTGTTATCTTTGATTTAGTCACATTGTAGAGATACATAGAATTTAATAGATTACCAGATATATATTGCTAATTTTTAAGTAAGGCTAAAATTTATGTCCTAATTCATGAAAATGTACTTGCTGTCTGTAATAATTTCAAAGAAGCATGAGCACATTCATATTAAGTTTTTACTAAGTAGGTTTTGTTCTTCACATTTTCATTAGTATTAATTTTTATATAACATCTTTCACACAAGCACTTTCCTCCAGAATAAATAACACATAACACATTAAGTGTATTCACAAAACTTCTGAGATGTAAGAATTAGTAAGAAATCAAATGTCAATGTACAGAGTGCCAAGGAAGTCATGAAACTCCCAGCATCGTATTACAAATGATTAATAGATTTTTACAAATTGAATCAATTACATTTTCAGAATCAATGAAGAATGAAAAGCTCATGTGTTTTCTAAATGATTAACCATCAGTCTAACAATCATTTTGCATGTGAAAATATCGATCTGAAATTATTCAAAAGACCAAAATTGGATGCTTCTATTTTGTGGTAGAGCAGTGGCATTTTGTTCTCTCTTTTGTTTTATTCTACATTTTTCAACATCCTGGTGTGTATTGAAACATAAACTGGTCTGTACTTATTGGATTCAAATTTAAGGAATCAAGGTATAGAAATGAAATATAGTCCAATAAACGGACCACAAGTAGAAGATAAAAGTTGACGAAGGTAAAGCTATCACGAGTGCGCCACTCAAGCTAAGTTGTCTGCATGTTTTCTAACACTTCCTTTCTGAAGCTCATTTTTATGTATAATTCAAGGACACCATTTTAGAACTCTCCCAACTATAATTTTTTGCCATAATTAGAAACTAAATTATTCATTCTTTCATCATTCATTAATTTTACAAACACATAAATTATTTTTTTTGTTTGGAAACAAAAGAATAATGAATTCTGGGTTTTGTCTACATTCTTATAAACATCTCTCGCATTTTTCTTAAGTGCCCACAATTCCTATAAATGTGAATTTAAGCAAATATGTCTCTGGGTTGAAGAATATGCAAAACAAAAATCTCATGTCGATTGTGTCCCCAAATTTCTCCCCAGTGTAGAAGGTCAGCTAAACTGCAGGTTGGAAAGATGACGTAAACAGAAATAATTTTCACAGACTAGAATAGTAGATGGGAAAGAGAGGTTGATTTGGGGGAGCAGTTTTGAAGGAAGCTTATCTTCCAAAATTTATAGGAGAACTTCTGAAACTGTGGGACTGGAAATGATTTTCTCTATTTCTCTGATTGCTAGAAATCTCCAAATAGCAAGAAACAGCAGGTTCAGGCACTCTAGTTGGGAGAGAGCAGATGCATTTTTGTCCTTTTCCACTGCCTGCCAGCTGTGAGATGGACACAGGCTAAAGTCAGCACATTGGCACTCAGCAAGAAGACCCCAAGCTGTTCAAGATCTTCTAGAAGTCACTTTACTGTACTCTGGGAAGAAAATGTTTACCTTCTCAAAGTCATCCAGGCTGGAAAGCCTGAGTAAATTTAATAGGATTGTCTAACTTATTCTGAGACCACCATGGCAGATAAAATCGGTATAATCAGAACACACCACAGAGAAATAGTTCACTTGGAAGGCACAGACTTCGTGAAGCACGTCAGGAACTCGAGACCCAGATGCTCATAAATCCTCTGCTAACATCACTGGAAATAATGTTCTGAACTTGCCATCATGACCAGAGTCCAGGTGAGCTCACCAGCTCAAGGAGGATCAGGTTTAACTATAAATAACTTGATCAATAGGTCGAACATACAGTGCCAATCACACATCATTGAATGCTTTCTTAAAGATACATTTCTGTAAGCATGTTTGTTACTATAAATTTTACAGTTATTATAAACTTTCTAGTAAATTCACTAAGCTAATTCTAAAATTTCAGAAAGGACTATGTATACTACATGTCAGCTAAGACTGTCATAAAATGTCACAGTGTGGTGTCTAATCAGTTCTTGCAGGTGTCCAAACAAGTGGAAGTGAATTTCATCATTACCATTATGAATAAGGATGGTTCCAATAACCTGTAGGGTTCTCAAATCCTAAGCTTAATCAGTGACAATATTGAGGGGTAGCTTAGGGAACTGTTACTTTATTATCAATCATGGTTGTCTTAGAAGTTGAATCTCTGTAGTATAACAATCAGGATATAATGAGATGACTTGAAAATCTTTTCATCTAAATGTGTTATTTTTAATAGACCGTCATCTAAGAAGAACAAATTTGTCTTTAGATTTTGTCTATGTGCTATTGTTTAGACTGTAGAGTGTAAGAGCACTGTTAAGTCACACACACACACGTATATATATATGTTTGTGTGTGTGTGTGTGTGTGTGTGTGTGTGTGTGTGTAGAGAGAGAGAGAAAGTCTGTCAAAAAATGTATACACACTTCTGCAATTCACCATAGTAATAAATGTCTGGAAGCTGAGAGCCACCACTTTGAGCACCTCTTGTAATTGTAGAGGCCAAAGGTAGCTTATATTAATCTCATGAGGTCTCAATAAGTTTAATATGAAAATATTTATAAAGGGTTTTATCTTCCTGATGTATACATTTTTGGTAGATTCTGTACATATGTTACACACATTTGTATTATAAGCTTAAGCCTTAAAAAAGTATCTATATCTGTCACTTGGTTATCCTGTGTTGTATTGGCATGTATATTTTATCACCAAGAGCTAGAAGGCAAGCAAGAGAAAGTCAAGCATTTGAATTTAAAAGTTTACCATCATGAATAATTTCGGGCTTGGAGTTACCAATATGATGAAACGATGTTTAGCTTTGTATCTTTGAAGACTTGTACATCAAGGAAATATAAATATGTTTAATACACCATAAAGCCAGCAATAATGGACATTGCAAACCGGATTGGAACATACTGAGAAGGCAGCTTTGTCTGTGTTGTGTCATTGACTAATTCAGGTGTCTCTGCCAGTCAAGTAGAAAAGTGCATGTTTAATGTTAATCTCAGAAAGGAGAGTGATGGCCCTTGTCTGAAAGCATTTGTTAAGTTGGAGAGGAGAGTTGAGACCTGAGAAGGGGAGACCCATAAGAGTTAGGGCTATAGCCCCCTAATCTCCTTTGAGCAACAAGGAACTTTTTAGAAGGAGTAGTTTGGGCTCAATCAAACCAACAAGCAAACATACATATTTTTTCCATAAACTTCATCATCTGCAAGCCTTTCCTCAACATTTTGAATGTTTCTAGCTTTTGCCACTTCCAGACCAAAACTTTATTACACAAAATCTATCCACATCAAGAATACATCACTATACTTAAAGCTTTCTTTATATTTTCTAGCCTACTTGTCCAAGTCTTTTTCTATAATGAACTTGGCCGATGCTACTTCCTTTGGTCTCAGGTTGTTGCATCATAAATTTGGCTGGCTGCCAACAAGCTTCTGCTGGCTGCCATCTCTCCAAATCACCTTTGCAGCTTTCTCTCTATTGAAGCAGCAGAGGAACAAATTAACCATGCAATTGCAAGCTGAAAAGTGACAAAGCACAAGTAATACTTTAAGCATATCAATTAAGCAAAATACCAATTTAAACTGATAGCCAAAAGTAAATTTATCCATTAGGTAGGATTTGTAACAACGGACTCTTGTAATTTAGGAAAGAGCATTTATAATGGGCAAAGTGACAGGAAGAATTTCTTTGTCCTGTCTTTGTTTCTCTAGGCTGTGAATGTGTGTTTGTTACATTTATTTGGTCCTTGTGACTGAGTTTTCCTGTAATCTCCTCCAATGGAGGTTTTATCTATACTCTGAGACCAGCTTTCTCTTTCCCTATGTCAATTTCTCTGTCCTCAGAAAAAGAATCTCAGGTGTGCTGTGGCCTCTGCACAGAGATACAACATCCTAGGCCAGTGACAGTGAAACTTTTAGAGACCAAATGCTTACACTGTGCCCCCAAATCCAGTCAGTTATCATAAAGTGCCAAAACTGCCATTAAACTTGAACACTGAGGCTTTAGTTGAGAAAAACAACTATTATCTGATGCTCAGCTGCTGGGGCAACTTGGCTTGTGTGCCGACCGAGAGGGCTCTGTGAGCCTGCTCGCCATGTGTGCCATAAGTTTGCCAGCACTGTCCTGAGCAGAGCAGACCATCTGAAAACGGGGTGGGGCGTATCTTCCTCTCCACCAAGACTCACTCCTACATAAGCACAGAATTTCCTGGGCAAGTACTTGATCATTAAAGAAATAAAATTATTTGTTTAGATCCAAATTGGACTCCAGAGAAGACAGGGAAAGTATGGCTGTAAGTTGCAAGTGCAGTTCTGATAGGCGCACCAGAGTTGTGATTTTATTTTTAACTTGTAAGGGTCCTTTCCTCTATTGTAGGATTTTTTTGTCCCATTTTTATGTTTATTTCTGAAGGTTTTTAATTTAATCAATGCAGAACTTTTAAATTATTGCATACAGACAATAGTGCATTTATAAAATCAGTTTTCTTGATATCAAGTCTTTGATATAAGGTTCTGAAAACCTCAAAAAGACCAAAAGAAAAAGAAAAATTTTTTGAGCTCAAGCAATGTAGCTGCAGGAGTTTTGCTTAGCTATGGCATCCTTAAAACTTTGTAAAAATACTGATAGATGGTTCTATTTCCCTAGTAGATCTGTTCCAGTTTAGCATAATGTCTGGCTTGACTTTTTCCTTTTTTAAATATTTTATTTAATTTTATTATATCTTTTAATTTTGTTTTGCAGTCAGATGTTTTTTAGGAGATATTATAAATGTTGCTTACATTGTTTCTCATCCTTATATAAACTTTGACCCATCTGGCATGCAAAGCAGGAGAAATGAAAGTAAAAGAGCAAAATGAGAACCAACAAGCTGTCCCCTCACACCTAGTAGCTGGACAGTGAAGAAAGCTCTAGTTGATCCCACGGTAGTAGCATAAGTGAGAGGATAAAAGCAAAAGATATGGAAAAAAAAAAAAAAAAAAGGATGTCAAGACACTCCGGCCCTGCTCATTTAGCAACTGGTCAGTTAAATGTCCTCTGGAGACTTGCCAGGCTATTCTGTGGCTGTCTATGTCCCCTTCCTAGGAGAAATGCGAAGTTGAGCACCCGCGTTCCTTCTCAGGCTTTGGGAGGTTGGTCCTTGATGCTGATTTGTAGCTGCAGGTTTCATCTTGCAGTTTGCACCTCATGGTGTCGCCCCACAGTTTCTTGGGCTTTTATGTGCGTTTGTGCCACATGTTAGGTACTATTTGTTGCAGTTTGTGACTATGGCTGTGTACAGGATGAAAAAGATGACTCGAAGATGAGACTCAATTCAATTCAAGAAGCCCAGACTGCTGCTGTCTCCCTGCAGGTCTCATGAACATAAGCAGTCACTCTGGACTTTTCAGATCGAATTGAGTCTCGTCTCCAAGTAATCTTTTTCATCCTGTATGCAGCCTTGCTCATTCACTGTGCCAATAAGTAAAATAAATGAGTTGACTTTCTGTTGGTTCTGGAGGCTGGAAATTCAAGATTGAGGTGTTACCACATTTATTTTTTCACACAGCCACTCTCTTTGGCTTGCAAATGGCCCTCTGCTCTGTGCTCTCTGCTGGCCTTTCTTCTGTACCTTTGCATCTCTGGGGCCTCTCTTTTACGTAAGGGCACAGTCCTATTGGATTAGGGCCCCACACTGATGTTCTTATTTAACTATCTCCTTAAATGTGCTATCTCTAAATATAGTCATGTTGGTGGATAGAGAGCCCGATTATTTCACAAACACTTTAATAAATATTAACTTTCATTTATTTCATGTTTTAATAAATATTATAAATATTTATAAAAATCATTTGGTTTCATTACAAAAAAATAAAACAGAAGGATGAACTGTGTTTTTTCCTCTATATCTCATAAGCACCTCATACTTTATTCTCATACAAGCTCTTGCAATTCCCACAAATGCTAGTTTAAGCAAGTACACAATACTACTGTCCTGAAGTTCAATAAGGGAAGTTCATATAGTAGGGAGAAAAATGATCCCACCAGATGTCCACATCCCAACCCTCAGCAGTTATCAGTATACTGCCTTAGAAAGCAGAAAAGATTGCCAAGAGGGTACATTTAAGGATCTTGACATGTGGAGATTGGCCTTGAAAATCCGAGTGGGCCAAATTTAATCACAGGGATCATTCTAAGAGGAAGGAAGAAGGTTCAGAGACAGAGAAAGAGATGGGACCACTGAACCAAAAAGTTTGTATCATCATGAAGCAGCGAATGTAGGCAGCTCCCAGAACCAGGAAAAGCAGGGCACTAATTCTTCCTTGTAGGCTTCAGGATGAATGTAGTGTGGCCATACAAGCTAGTCTTCCCATGTCTAAAAGAGTAGACGATGTACTCTTGTTGTAAGCTGCTACCTCCTGATTTGTTACAGCAGCAAGAGGAAACTTACAGAGTTGAGAGAGAAACAGTAATTCTAACACATTTTGATAAATGTTATAACTTGTTGGATGAATCATTGGTGGAAAAAATACATTTTAGGAAAATCTTCACAGAAAGGGTGAACCTTGGGCTAGGTATTAAAACATGCATATTTATCTGAACAAATATAGAACAGTATGATTTAAATTGCCTTTATTAGTAGCAAATGAGAGAATTTCAGAGAATAATTGGTAAATTGAGATAAAAGGGAAAGCTTATAAGAACTGTGACAAATGTTAGAAGCATATGCATACATAAAACCAAAGAATGAATGAAAGAGTGAAAAGTCTGAAAAGGTTTAGAGTTATGAGTAGAATGTCCTTAGTATAGACAATGCTTCCTACAGAAGCAATGGTGAGAAATCATTTCTTGATTTCTGCAGACAGGAATCTCTGGAGACTAACTAGAAGTAAGTAGTTAAAATATTGTAACAGGAGATTTAACAAAAGCCAGACCATTTACACACTTCTATATGTTGCAGAATTTCCTTAAGTACATTTTTAAAAAGTAGTGTGAAAATGTTTGAGATCTTTAAAAACTAATTTTGAATATTTTTATGACTAATAGTAAATTATTAAAATGCAACATGCATAGGTACCTATTCCCTAAATTGACTGAAGTTATTATGTATTGCGGACACATACTGTCCTAATAAAATGATTTAAAAGATATAACATTAAATTCAGAATGTTAAAACTTGCATCAATAAACTGATACACATTTTAATAACCACATATCTCCTTTATTCTAAGGCACATGTTTCTCAAATTTTAACATTCTTAAAACTGCAGTTTCAATGATAATTATGTGGCAAATACAGTTGCTAGAATTCTTTTTATGTTGAATAGTGTTATAAAATATAAAGTGTTCTATAATCTGGGATAATTTAAATTCAATCTGTACAAAAATCTCTTATATCTTGCTTAATTAATAAATAGAAAAATGAATAAAATTCATAAAATACTCTAAACACTGACTCTGGGTCATTCCAAGTATATGAAAAATTAGGAATAGTCTAAATGAGCAATATCAATATTACTGGAATGAATGTATGCTGTGTTGACGTCATGATATTCCTATATGTGTGTCAAATTCCAAATTAAGGATTAGAAATACCAGGTAGGGGAAAAGAACATTGACCAAGAACAGTGGAAAAAACGTGCAATATTTTCCCCCTTGTTTCTGCTTGTTTTTTCCCACTATATCATAGGTAATCAAAGAAAGTCTGAAAAAGAAAATCTGGGATCACCTGACTAAATCACTTTTCCTTAAACACAAAAGGACTAAAATGCTTATAAATCAGCCTACAAAACATCTTCTATCCACCAGAAAAATTAAGACCAAAACTTGGTTCCCTGGACTCAGCTTCCTGTTTTTTGTTTGCTTTTTGTTGTTGTTGTTGTTGTTTTTCCCTTCCATCCCAGCTGTGCTTTTTGCTCTCCGCGAGGTTACAGCCTCAATCTGTCAGCATTAGGGGTGAGGTAGAGATTCTGATGAGCAGTGTGACTAAGATCAAAAGGTAGAGAGAAGGGGGAAAAGTAGGAAGGGAAAAAAGGCAAGAAAGGGGAAAGGGAAATCATGGAGAAACGTGAATAAACCTGCTGTAAATAGGGATGGAGGGGACAGAGGGGAGGGGTGGAGAAGAGGGGGGGAAACCAAGATGCATCATGTACAGGTACAAAGCGAATGGGATGAATGTAATCATTATGTGTACATTGTACCAATACATGTTCTTGGTTAACAAATAAAAAATTTAAAAAATTTAAAAAAAAAGGTAGTTAATGAGGAGCGAACCGAGGTACTTTAAATTGAAGTTCACAAAGGCATGGAGGGTAAAACACCCTTTAAGATTATTTTGGTGGATTATAAGAGAATTTCTGTCCTTTTACAAATATTAGAAAGCAGATGAAGAAAGGTATCACAAAGGTGTTCACAATAATAGTAATTGCTTTTAGTGAAGCAATTTATTCTGTTCTGCCGATCCAGTGTTAGATAACAATTCCCTGTGAATGTATTTTAGAACTTGTAGCCAGACTTTGAAACATTATACTTTCTCAAAAAGTGTTCATTTTATTATAGCCACACTACATGCTTGAGCAGTGAATACTAAGAATATTGCATTTTCCAGCGGGTTAGAGTTTAAAAAAATTATACACATTTAATTGCTTAATTCCCACAACAATATCAGATGTCAGAACAGATAATACAACACTATATACTCTTTCGGAGTAAATTATAATTCTTTATTGGAAAATAAATATGCAACTTTGAATGGATTCTTTAAGTGGCTAAACAAAGTTTAAGAAGCAAGCAACAATAAAAGAAGATGTTTCACATACAAGACCAGCATTACCATAAAAATCATATGAGTACCTGATTAACACCCCCGTTTTCCAATAGTACAACTTTTAAGTACATATTGTTTACTGTCCACAGTACATGCAGAGTTAAATCTCTATGCTTCAACAACAGGCTGAAATTTCCTAAAGAAAATTTCATTTAAAAAGGCAAAACTCAGATTTCCCTCCTTTGACTAACTTCAAATTTAGATGTGCAGAAGGGCTTAGATATATCCAGAGTAAGCTACATGCAACATGTTATTTGACGAGTTTTTGAAAATAAAGTTTTAGGACAATGACAGTAAGATAAAGGAAGAAAACATGGAGGAATTCAGTCCTAATTACACGCATATTTTTGATGGCGGGGGAAACGTCTACAGATAAATTATGAAAAAAGACAAGTAAACAGTGTTTTACAAGAAATTTAGCACATTTTGTACAATGTCTTCACTTTGCTCTTATCATTTATACAAATTCTTCAGTTTTCTTCACCATCACCATCAAATGAATGATTAATTCTCTAATAAATATGTTCAAAATAATTCTACTTTTGATACATGCGATTTACCTTGGTGACAGATACATAGCTTTATAGGAAATATTTATTTGACTTCAGAAATTTCTGTTTTCAAAAGCGTAATCATATGAGGTATGTTCTGAAAACAGAGACTGTCTAAATTAAAAAAAAAAATGATTACAGTAAAAGACATATTACCACTAACCCCCATCCAGATACTCACCCTCCCTTGGAAAATGCTTATTCTATCACTCTTGCCACTTTCGGAAGCAGCTCCAGAAGGCCCTTTTCGTGCCTTTAGTTGCACTGTTGTGGCTGCCTTGATATCGTGAATTGATTCACAACATTTTTCCAGTTTTTTATTAGTACGTGCTTGCAGTATACTCATTTTACTATTACACTGGGGAGTGGGTACCTGTACATATTACAGCTTGTTTTTTTTTTTTTAATCCCTTTCCCCTTCTCTCCTCCTTCCCTCCTCCTCTAATTCCCCTCTTCCCCTTTTCATTCTTGTTGTTATTATTAAACTTAGCTCATATTTATGACATATGTTTACATTCATTGCAGTTATTAGGATCCTGTACATGGCTTATCTTTGTTACACCTATTTCCCCTTCCTCTCCTCACCCCTCCTCCTTGGTCCCCGGGACCCCTTCCCATTTGCAAGAGGTCATTTCCTTATCTTCTAGCTTTCCTTTATTATCCTCTTTGTGAAGCAAATGATTCAAACTATTTACCTTTCATGGTCATTTTTGATTTGGGGGAAGAGCCAAAACTTGAATGGTGCCACATTGCAATAAGGTAGATGAAGATACAGTGTACGGGAACCTTTTTAGGGGTCTCACCTTTTTCTTAGATGGCACTTGGCAGCAGCATTTGTGGTCACACCATGCTGACACTCATAAAGAGTACTTCCAGAACTGCTTAACGAAGGGCCAAGAAAGATGGGATAAGTGTGCTAGAAGCAAGGAAGAGTATTTTAGCAGTAATTAATGACAACGTGTCTTTTTTTTTTTTTTTTTTTTTTTTTTGGTGCTGGGGATCGAACTCGGGTCCTTGTGCTTGCAAGGCAAGCACTTTAACCGCTGAGCTAAATCCCCAGCCACGTGTCTTTTATTGTAATATATTTTTTAAAAATTTTGAATGTTTGCAGTATATTTTAATCGCCCCTTGCATATATCCACAAACAGTATGTGAAATTTTCATTGGTTCTGTATTCTTGTCAACATTTAGTCTTATTAGTATTTTCATATTTCCTTTCTAGTATATAGGTAGTGATATTTGTGATTTTAATTTACATTTTCTAAAAGAAATGCTATTGAGCATTTTTAAAGTGTTCTTTGCCATCCTTATATCTTCTTACATAAATTACATATTCAAGTATTTTACCCATTAAGTCATTTGTTTTTCCTAATAAAGTTAATAAGAATAGTGTTTACTAGGCACTGAGAAGGTTGTGGGTTGAGTGGTAGAAGTGTGAGTACATATTAACAGTGCATGCTGTCTGTATGTATAGCAATATCACAGTGAATCCTATTAACATGTATGATTAATATGTGTTGATACAAATAACAAAATGATATACAAGAATTTTGTGAATAGTAGTATATTAATAACTTTTTAGTATTGAATTAATAGAATTATAAGTAGATCTTTAAATAAATCCTACAGCAGACCTGCAATTGCAAATATTTTCTTTGTTTGTGAGTTGTGTTTTCCATACGCTTCACCTGCTTTATGAGGGGCAAACTCTTACAATTTGAATACAAATTCTATCAATTTTTGTTTTTATTCTTGTTTTTCACTATAGCCATACGAAATCTATGCCCAATATCTGTTCACAAAGATTTTTAAACCTTGTTTTTTTCTGATAGATTTTATCATTTTAGCCATTATGTTCAGGCCTACGAAACCATTTCATATTAATTTTAATGTATGTCAGGAGAGACACTTGAGTTTCAAGTTTTCATAATGGGTATACCACTTTGTAGCCTCATTTACTGAATTAACCTATTAATTTTCATTTTGGTCCAAAATCAACTGGCTGTGTTTTTTTTTTTTTTTATCTAGTACTGAACATTTTATTTTCTTGCTATATGTATCTGTACTTTTGAACATTTTCTTGATTACTGTACCTTTGAAATAAGTATAAAGTCATGTAATATAGGTTATCCCACCATGTTCTTCAATTTTTAAAAAATCTTCTACTGGAGTTTACTTAATAGTCTATTGAAATTTTTAATTATTTTTTGGTTTTTTGCAACAGTTTTGCTGTGTAGTTCAGGCTGGCCTTGAACTCACTATATAGTACGGGGTGGCTTCTAACTTGTGGGGATTACAGACAATAGTAACCACACCCCATTCCTATGTAAATTATAAAAAGATTGCATGCATCTTTACAAAAGAGCTAATTGCATTTTTTGACTGGAATTACACTGTATTTATGTATAAATTTAAGAAAACATCAGCCAAATAACCTGAAACTGTCAATATCTATCTATCTACCTGTCTCTATCTATTTATCCTATGTATTCATTCGTTTAGGTTTTTAGAATTATTGTCAGCCATATTCCAAAGTTTTCCAAACACAAGTTTGAAATGTTACTTTTTAAAGGATCTATACTTATTTATAGGATTTGCATTAATTCTGCAGTCTTTGTTTTCTGGGGTTTTATTTTAGATTGATTTTCCAAATTTTGTCCAGTCTGGTCACAAAATTCTAGCTCAAGTAAACATTGTTTTTTAAGTGTTAGTTTTGATTTTCTTTTTCTCCTGTTATATAAATGGTTATTGCTTTATAAAACACCCTTATATCTTACAGCCTTAATTTGCTTATTAATTCACATATACGTTGTATATCCTGCCCACTTCCTCTATAAACAATCATATTCACTGCATGTAGAGTGTATTTTGATTCTTTCTGCTCGATTTTCACAGCTTTGAGATCTTCTTACTGGTTTCTCAATTAGGTAAAACTTACAGGTAAACATTTAAGAGAAATGGTAAACATGAGCATCAACTTCTTTTTTTTGAATGCTAAAACTGTTCTTTTGCTCCAGTCTACTATTAAAGAGTATAATTTTCACAATACAGATGGAACGAAAGATGTTTTGAAGTTCGGGCAACCCCTAAGAATATTAAAAATCATTACTAGGATGATATTTCTTCAATCATCATACACACAGACACACACACACACACACACACACACACACACACACACACACACACACTTCTTCCTTCCTCTCCAGGGGCGATTGGTGTCAGGACCTCCCACAGGTACCAAATCTGCTGAGGCAGAAGTCACTTATATAAAACGAAGTAGTATTTGCACATGACCTACACATATATGCCTATGTACTTTGAAATATCTCAATTGCTTAACATACCTCTAATGATTTAAATGCTATATAAATAGCTGTTACACTGTATTGTTTAGTGGAACATGACAATAAAATAATCTGTACATGTTAAATACAGATACAAATATTTCCAATTGCATTTAGTTTAATCTGTGCAGATAGAGACGACCAATTATATTTAAAGCTGAAATCACACACAAATATAATATATATTATATATCTCAACATCCACATTTAATTTTGATATTGCATGTCTTACTAAAAATGTAGCTTATTTCCAAATGTGTACAATTACCTTCAAACAGAATTTCCAATTTACCTTGTGTATTAAGTGATAGAATTCTTCTATTCATAATATATCTGTTAAACTAGTGATGTTTTTTTCTCAGTGTTGTTTAAGAACAAACTATAAAAGTGTCAAATTTTTATCAGGAAAGGACTTTGAGAGCATTGACCAAACTGGGATTAAATCTCAATAGTTCTCATAAATACTGAAATTAAAAGAGTTGCATTTCAGCTTCAGAGCACGAGCATTTCCCATTGAGAGTTTTGGTGCATATCAGTTAAATAATAACATGTCTCTGAATATAAAAATCTTTTTAAGATGTCAAATAATAAACAAGCAAAACTCTAACCCAACAACTATTTAGGAAGCATTTTAGTGTTGATTTAGACTATCACTATCATGAGAAAAGATGTCATTGTACAAATCACAGCGGTAACCACGTCATTGTGAAGTTGGATTAGAACATCGAATGGTATGAAACAAAGCTTTAAGGACACAAAAATCTGGAAGCAGAACATCTGTTTTCCATGTGCACTGGTATAAGCCTCAGTGGACTCCAGTAAATTCTTTAGATACGCCAGGGAAAATGTGTAGCTAAATTTTACCTTAATAGAATAAAAGATGTGAATCCATTTGGCTAACTTTGCCTCTTCCTTTTTATGGAACAGGCATTTTAAACAAACCTACAAAATAGTCACTTACTGCTATTCTCACCCATGAGCATTCCATTCATACCTATAAAAGCATATTTTGAATTTCACATTACAGCAATTTTATTTACAAAATTATTGGTTTTATAAAATCTAAGATAATGTGGCCAGTCAATTGTTATTCAATTGCTGTTTACTCATTACGGATCCCCATTTCTCTGTGCAACTAAGACGGTTTTAGAAAATGTATGGGTAGGAAAATAAATGTGGATATTATAATAATTATTCAAAATTACAAAACTTTCTCTTCCTCCATAAATCTCAGAATACATTACAGATGTTGTCAGCATAAGTCTCAGTGTTGTTGTCCTCCCTGTGAAAGGAGCCGAATGATAGTCACAAGGTTTTCTCCTCTGCAGACTAAGGGAATGTATATTACTCAACATATTAAGCCTTCCTGGGAAATATTCTTGCCACATGGCAAGCCTGCTTTTGTGATTAAGACTTTTTAAAAGTAAAATATAAAGGAAAACGTTCTGCACCATAATCTTCATGTGCAGAAAGAGTTATAGGTATGTAAATCAACCATGTTTGAAGCAAACACAGAACAACTTTTTAAATACATTTGAAAGACACACACCCACACACAATGAAAGTTCTACGAAAATCTGATTAAAATTACAAACTATTCTTATTTGTAGTAACCCACATATATATAGAACCCAAAGAAGTAGCATTTATCATTCTTTTATGTCTCCATGAATGTTATGATTTAACATGCGTTTTGAATAACATGTGTTTGAGTAGTCAGACAGGTGATAGAGAATTCAAATGGACGTAGGCTTACACCCCGAGTACTAACACCCTTCTTCCTGTCTCTCTCAACACTCAATTTTCAACTGAGACATATTTTGTATTAATTGTTGATGTTTGATTCCTCTATAAATATTCTATTTCAATGCAAACATATATGAAACTATTTTTTCATTTTTCACACTGATATTTGATTTTGCACAAGAAATATGTGCTTTGTTTTTTCATTTAACAGTGTATCTTAGAGACTATTTCATTTACGTCCATACAGAATTAATTCATGTTTTTAATCTCTACACATTATGCTATTGAATGATGACCATGACATATTTAAGTGCCTCAGTTAATGAACATATAAATTCTTTCTGAGTATTAGGTGCTACGAACAATTACGTGCTAAATATTCCAATATATGTCTGGCATACAGCTGTTCTAGAATAAATATTTCAGTTATATAAATTTGAGGTTGGTAAGTTTTCCCAAATTTTCCCCCACAAAACATGTTATCAACTTTTATTACATGAGTAGTTTATTAAAGTATATGTTTTCCAACAAAATGCATAGTTTTGAAACAAAATACCTTTTTATAATTCTTTGCCAATCTAGTAGAAAAATCTTTTGATTTTGGTGGTTGAAGTTTTCATGATAATACTAAGCATAAACATAAGTCTGATATCTCTTCTGATGAAGTGTTAATCTTTTCCTCTCTGATAAATTGACAATTTAGACCATTATTCATTTGAAATCACAACATTCCACACTGGTGTTCTGCAGCATTTGTTTTAACTTGGAAAATTTCCAGATATTTTTTATCAGTAGTGCTAGTAGCCATAGAAAAAGACAATTTCATGGCCCATATCTGATACCCTGTAACATTAAACTTCCTAGTGCGCTGGAATTGTTGTTAGGTGAACAATGGAGCATTTTTGCCTATTTGTGTTCTAGGCTTCATTGATCATAAAATTGTTTTGATCGTATTTCTCCTGGCATAAGACGATAGAAATTAATAATGGTATGCAGTAAAATTACTAAGCCTGAAGCAAACTTTTTTCTCCTATGAAATATTGGTTTGAGAGTCCCAAATCTGCAATTGTTGAAGAAGGAAGCAGTCAAAAATAAACAGTTTGCATAACAACTTGGAGCTGATATAAGCTATAATATCAATTACATTTCAGAAGTTGCAGGTAAATTCTTTAATGCTTCATTTTCACATGCTGCATCTAACATTTGGCCAAACTTTGTTTTTGTTTTCTGAAGGCCTCTAATAAGCCATGAGAGAACAAAGAAAGATTCAGGTGTGCCTGAATATAAAATAAATGGACCAGATGTAATTTTTCAAAATATTTTCTGGAGGGTGATGAAAAACTCGTTCACGTTTATGCGATCAAGACAGAGTTTGCACAGAATTTAGTTAGCAATATAAGACTGCATAATTTGAGAGAGTTACTATCCATTGTTTCTAGAGAAAATGGCATTGCAAATTCTAGAGGAATATAAAAGAAGTAAGGTAAAAAAATACAGATGGTTAATCCCCTATGCCAACCTGATTCTTACAAACACGCACATACATGCGTGCGCACTCACATACACACACAAACCATTTTGTTTTCTCCTGTAAAATTACCAGTGTTTTCTATTTCCATTCTTAATATCATTACTTTTGTTTAGATATAGGTATTTCTTACTTGATTTATGGAAATAGTTCTTAAATTCTTCCTCATCCTACAAATTTTATTGCCCCATGTAGACATTACACTGCTATTGAATTTAGTTTTCAAAATACATAATTAATTTGTATACAGAACTTTTGATTATCCCACCCACAAGCATATACACAGAGATATGAACTCATCAGCATGATAGCCAAACCTCTAAGTATTTTGGTTATAACCTGACTTCTTCTCATTACAATTTAACTCTTTCTTCCAAAGTATTGTATTGACAAAATTTCACCAAACAATTTATTGTGTGTCAACATAATCTGAATTTTGCCATTTTGAATTTTCACTCATGTTTGGAAATCTGAAAGTCACTACTTGAGTAGTGTCAAGGTTAAGTAGTTTGGATTTAAACATAAAGCTGGATTTCAAAACGTCACTCCATCTCTAATACTGGGACAAGAAAGATGGTATCTTGATTATCTTCTTATCCCCACAACATAATAAATATTATTTGTATAGAACAGGTGCCAAATAAATGTTTATTAAATTGAATGTTTCATTCAAATTATAATTTGGGATTGAATGATCCAGAAAATTAATTATCCACTTGAGAGTATCAGTGTTATATTGTCCAATTTGTTGAAAGCAGTTTCTTCAAAATTTCTGTTGTTGGGGCTGGGGATTTAGCTCAGTGGTCGACTGCTTGCCTAGCATGCAACAAGGACCTGAGTTCAAGTCCAGCATCCCCCTCTCCCCAATTTTTTTTCTATTGTAATATTAAAGTCACAGTAGAACTAATCCCAAGAAAGCAAAATAAACAAACAAACAAAGAAAACTGCATCATAACAAAGCAGATTTGAGAGAAGTATATGGTGACTTCAGATGGTAGCAATTATGTAGAAATGGCTGCAGTTTCCCTAACTGTACTTTATTAAGGACAGGCAACCAAATTTGCTTTCCTATCAGTAGAATTGAGGAAGGAAAACCCAAAGCCCTATTGAGAAAAATTAATATTAAAAATGCAGAATACATGTAGATTTCTGTTTCTGTGAGTTAGTTATAAAAAGGGGTTAGAGGAGATTGGGAGACATTTTTTCTCATGTAATCATCTTTTATCAGATTAATAACAGCCTACATTTTAATTACACACTACAAATAGTATCACAACAAAATACTCACATCAGTCGTAGCCTTTATGTCAGTTGAGACCAGGTAAATTTCAAATACTAACTGAAGTGTATTTTATGAAATTGGAATTGTAAAACATTTTTTAAAAGTTTTACAAAAATTGAGGTCATTGGAATTGCTTTACCTTTCTTTAAGAGTTATACATTTAAATTTCTGAGTCTAAGTATGTGAAATATACATCTTAGATACCTTTTACAATGAAAAAAATGTTCACTTGGAAGAAAACACAATTCAGTATGATACTTTTCTGTGTTAACCTTCAAGCAATAACTATTTTGTATGTGCTTATTCTGTAGAAGAAGTTTATCATAGCTTGTTTTATACTCATCCACTTTATAACAGTTTCCTTAACCTTGGTAACACTGGCATTTGGGGGGACTGTTGTGGGGGACACTCGGCAGCCTCTGCTCTCTAATCTCTAGATGCCATTATCACCTCTTCAGTTGTGCCTATAGAAACACAACCACTAAATAATGAAAAACATCTTGGGGAAGAAGAGTAAAGCATTTTCATCTCCCATTGACTTTTGTAAACTCACCACCCTCAGAAGTTTCTATTTGTCATTCGAAATGATTTCTCAAAGAAAGCATGTTTTTCTCTAGGAAAATGTGAATATTTCTCACCTTTTCAATGGTCATTTTCTGTCTTAAGATCTTTTTCCTCCATTTTCTCTTATGCTATTTGGCATTGGAGGGGCAAAATACTTCCATTTAATGCGTATCCTAGCTGCGCACTCAGCTATCACCCCATGGGCACCTCTATTTGACAGTAATGGCATATCCTAAGGTGAGGACAATCGGGCCACTGCTCACGTTCTCATTCTCCAACGTTCCATAGCAAGTAATTAGTATGGTTGCTCTTAGACTTGTGTGTTCCTTCCCCTCCAGCATCAGCAACTACCATGCTGATGGTTTGGGTATTATGCATTACAGCAACACAGTAAGAGAACTCATCTGAAATCGCCTCTTTTTCCTAGACAGACTTGTACTACCCGGAGCAACCTCGGCAGGAAGATAGATGTGTATCAAGACAGGTAAAGGAAGAGCCCGTTTTGTCCACCAGGATGTTTTGTTTGGTCCAGGGACAACGGACCCAGTTGTGGAGACCTAGGTTAGAAGGCTGCAGGCTGAGTTGCCCGCCAGCCATCACCGATTGCATGGAGAGACCTGGTGGGTTTTCTGACAACGTTAATAGCTTGCATTTGTATATTTAAACAAAATAAACTCAATACATGTTTGTCAAGTATTCACTTCACTAGTTTGTACAGTCCTTGTTTTTATTTTATAATCATCCACCCTTCTTGCTGTCACTGATTTGGCCTTTTCATTTTAGCACCATGCACAGAAAGTTCTCTTAATGCTGCACGCCTTAAATGCTATCAAATTTCTGAGAAAATTAAGTGTTCTCTGAATAGGGACATTGACATTTCCCTATTTAAACCTCATTCCCTTAGGGAAGCCCTTATCATCAGGGTCATTAACTAGGATCTAGATTTAAATATGGCAAAATATCACCTGTATCCAGATGGTATAAAAATTGAAAATATTCTTTTTTAGGGGGTGACTTTTATGATGAAACCAGTTTCTTTCTTTTTATTTTTTAACACACATTCAGCTTCATATTTTGCAAGGTGAGTCTTTACAAGCATAAAAAGCAATGTAATGATTTATGATAGCATAAAACTATAGTGTACATGGTAAATTTTGCACAATAGATATTTTCCCCTTTGATCATTATTTGACTCTTTTGTGTCTGGTATATAATATTAAACATTCTAAGAAACTTTATTGAGCATTCCTACTTTTTTCTTGTTTCTCACATTTTCATTTTGAAATAATATGTTTTTTCTTAATATAGGAAATTATATAGCTCAAAGGAATTCTTCGTGTAACTTCCCTTTTATTAGCTTACCCAATTTCAAGTAAAAGTCAAGATTTAAATTTAGGAGACGAGGTAGCACCAAGGATTTAAATGTATAGATTTGTAAGTACAAACTTTAATGTTAACCCTGTTTTGCTACTTAATGGTTGTTGTATTCAGGCAAATTTACTGTTGACTACAAGCTCTAGTTTCTTTATAGGCTAAATCACCATTGTACTGTGTTACATAACATTTAGCACCATTATAAAGTTTATGAAACTTAATTGTGAGATATAAACCATTTGGGAATTCCAAGCCATGTTTTCTTTAAACTCTAATCTATTGAACACTCTGTGATTCTATCACCAATCATTTTGACTGGGGCCATGTTAAAAATTATTGATACCGCGCCCCTCTCTGAATCAAATTAGCCTAATATCCCAGTTGGTATCTGGAAACTTGTAGTTTCTTTTATGTTTCTTTTTTGCCTAGAGGCAATTCTAAAGTGGAGATAGTATTTAAGATACAATGATGTAAGAACTTTAGGAGATGAATACATGTAGTATAAATGAAGTCATACTCATTGCTTATAAGCACCAATATTTAGTTAAGTCCAATTTAGTGTATAAAATAACCATATTCATTTTGCTTTGTACTTAAATTTGCAATCTGTTGAAATTCTCATACCTTCGGTATTTTTGAATCCACAGAGTATATTTTTAAACTGCGGCTGTTTTGCTATATCTGTCTCCACTCCTTCTTATGCAAAGTTCTATTTACATTGGGTTAAATTTCAGCCATTACAATTTTCATATGCTCAAACTGATGTTCTCCAACCGTACTGCAATCCAAATCACTTTTAACTAGTATTTTTCTCTTTCCATTTCCCTTCCAATTTGCCATTCTTTAGGCTTCAAAAAAGAAGATTATTGGGAGCTAACACAAAATTCCAGTTTATCATTGTAGCTAAGAAAAACATAATTTAACACATAACTTTTTTGATATTTCAACTTTCTGGCAGATAAGTATGTGAATTCAATTAAATGCAGTTGTGCCATATATCTTACTAACGGGCTTCCCGAGGATCATTTTGTTTACATAGTAATAGACAAGTACTGTGGCCTGAAGCAGTCAGTTTGTGCTATACACTGCAAGGCCTCCAGGTCACAGTAAGAAGCCATGGTTTATGAATTGTCACAATATTTTAGAGGCTTGAAGTATTATTTCAATTGTAAAAACAATATTAGTATATAATTATTGACTTGGCATCAAGATGTACTTTTTTGAGTCATTAGAATTATTCTGTAGCATTAGAAAAACACTGAGCTTATTTCTTTAATTTTTGTTAAAAATCGATTTAATCAGTTGACAACAAAAACAGATGCAAGCCGATATAAAATATGAAAATAATTTGTTCTACTTAAATTTCACTACTTCTGGTAAATGTACAGAGAAACTTTTACATGTAGTATTATGTAATAAATCCTCGACACATTCCTTCAAGGCAGGGACTCATTATTTTTCTTATTTGACAAATGGAGGTTAAACAGAGGTTTTAAGCAATTCCCCTAAGGAAATATAATGTCATTGGTCGAGTCAGCAAGCTCTTTTTGCCTTTTTGAGAAATACTTCCTCCTTTTTCTCTTTTTTCTATGTACTACACCACATTAAGGGTATATTCATTTAACAGATATATTGTAAGTCCTCTATGTTCCAGTAAAATTTTAATGCTGGGGACAAATACAAGGGAAAACAATACAAAGAACACACACACACACACACACTATTTGCAGCTGCATTCTGGGCAACACATTTGGTAAATACATAATTTTAATCTATCCATGTCACAGAACATTACTCAGCAATAAAAAGTATTAAGTAATAACATGTACAGATCTATATTAATTTTGAAAATATTACATTAATCAAAATAAATGAAACACAAATGAATGCTTCTGTATAATTCCATTTCTAAGAAATTCGAAAAATGCAGAAGTGACAGAAAACAAATCCGTTGTTACTGAAGATGGAATGTGAAGGAAAAAAATGATTTTGAATTGGGCCTGAAGAAATCTTTTAGGCTGAGCAAGTTTCCACTTTTTTTTTTTATCTTGGTAATAAAATGGTTATATAAAATCATCAAAACAATACGCAGTGGTAAAATTTATTATAGCAGATAGTGACTCAACGTTAACAAATTAAAATTGTGTCGACATTATATTTTCAGTGTGTGGTGTCCATGATTGGCTAGACTTAACTTGACGACTGGTCTTTTCTCCCTCGACCCTCCTTCTTTTTATGATCAGTCTCATCAGAGGGTCCCGATTTTATTCTTCTGTTCCAAAACCAAATTTTAAATCTGCTGAACTTTTCTATTTTGTGTAAAGTTTAGATTGATGTTCATGTGAATATTATATACTTGCATCTATTTCCTTGGATCATTTTGCTATATTGTTTGAAATGTGTGAATACCAATGATAATCTCCTCATCCCTCCCCTAGATGTGCATTTTAAAGCTTTGCCTTTTCTTCTAAACACTGCTATATCATCTCATAAATTGTATATGTAGAATTTTTAGTACTTTTTTTCTTTCAACACATTTTTGAAGTGTCAGAATCAGAATTTTTAATAGACTATTAAAATAAAGTGAAAGAAAAATATGCCAGCATTTTCTCACCTAGTCACATCAAACAAGTTTATATCAACTTATTCCTCAATATAGTTTTTTTCCTAAATCAATTTTATGGAGATTTAAGTTAAATCTAAAACCTTCATCCTTTAGAGCTGCATAATTATACACATTCTTTATGTATATCATAGATCAACATGTTGAACATTTTCAGCACTCCAAAATTATGTCTTGTGCCCCTGGAAGCAAACAACGTCTCCTATCCTCTAGCAGTGGCAGCCACTCTTCTGATTTATTTTCTTTGATCTTTACTTTTTACGGAATGACATATAAATAGACTCAGACGCTACACTGCCACTCCTCTCTGTATTCTTTCATCGACGAAATTTACCTTTGCTGTTGCATGTGTGTGTTATTGCTATGTAGTATCCATTAAATAAATACATTGCAATTTATTTGTCATGTATTTGTTTTCTTCCAGATAGAGATTATTGTGGAATATGAACAAAGTTTATGTAAGTGCAGGTCTTTGAGTATTACTATGTTGTCATTTCTATTGGATATATATTCGAGAGTGGAATATTGGGGCTATAATGGGAGCAATTTATTTAACTTTAGAAACTGCTACATAGCTTTCCAGAATAGTTGTAACACTACATTTACATAAAGGGTGTCTGCAATGTTCACTTACTTACATTTATATTTTTGATCTTTTATTTTAATGTTTCTAGTAAAGATCCAGAGATATCCACAGATTCCAGTTGAGTTTTCTTAAGGATGAAAAAAATTTAAGACTCTTTCCATGTGCTCATTTAACATTTTGGCATCTTTGAAATTCTTCATCCATTTTCTACTTGGCTTTCTATGTTTTATTATTTTTACTAGTACTATAAGATGTCTTTGTATATTCTGTCCTCATGATATTCGGTGGACATGTGTTTTATGAATTTTTTCTTCTACCTATGGCTTCATTGTCATTTTCTTGGCAGTATTTTACAAAAAGCAGAAATTGCTTATTGCATGAAGTCATCTTGTCAACATTTTTGTTCTGTGACTTATGCTTTTACTGATTATCTAAGAATTTCTTGCCTACACAAACATCTTCCAGATTTTCTCATATAAACTTATTTTAAAAGTTCTATGTCTTTTGACTTTACAGATCTCAGTTCAGGTGTTTAAAGCAGGAGTCGGAAAGTCTAGACTGAGGGAGCTTTCTCTCCCCCTCTACCACCTGGGTGCTGAGGCAGGCCCTCTGCACCTGGGATTACATAGCAAGGCCTCTCTGCTTCCTTGCCTGCCTTCGCATCTGCCCTACTTGGCCGTAAAGGTCCAAAGTACCTTAAATCTTCCTTATGGAACTTCAGGCTCTTAGGCAGGAGTGATATGGGGAAGGAAATTTACTGCCTTCTGAGTAACATACCATTTTGCTTCAATCCCTACACCACCCAGAAACAGCAGGAATTTATGTGGGCTTTGGGAACCGACTTTCTGTAAGGAAAGGTTTAAGAATACAGCAGCATCCAGTTGCTTCGTGGCAGAGGCTGGACTTTTCCTTTCTCCTGTCCAAACCACATCTCACTGGCATTGGCAAAAGCCAATAGGTAGGAGGTCAGTGCCTTTCAGAACTTGGAAAACATTCGATGGTTTTCTTCTTTCCTGCTTTGATAACAGTTTCTTTTTTTTTTTTTTTTTTTTTTTTTTGGTGGTGCTGGGGATTGTGATAACAGTTTCTTGAAATCTGTCAAAGATGAAATCAAATGGTATGTGCTCTCTCTCAGAGGAGCTTGTAACCATTTAGTTTAGAAGTTATTTTAATGATTAATATTAATTTATTATCATTTTAAAGCTTGCTAAACATCTTTTGAATTTACTTTGTGTTTCTTCTTAAAATTCTTAAAATATTTTGACCGTTTGTTTTTGGACCTCTTTGCCTGTGGTTTTCTCTCCAATAGTGTCTGTGTGATTAGCTTTGGGAGAGTTAAGGTTTTTGGATCCAATTTATTGCCTTTTTTCTCATATATCTATTGTTTTTCTGCTGCAGGTTGACTATCAGATAGGAAGGAAAAACTCTGTGACTACTGTGGGGAACCTTTTAACTTTCAGCTAGCTATTCCTCTTCTAGGTATCTTCCCCAAATTGTTGAAGACATCATACCACAGTGATACATGCATGCCCGCATTTATAGCAGCACAATTCCTAATACCTACATCTTGGTATCAGCCTATAACTGTATCAACAGATGATTGGATAAAAAACAGAGAACTACTCTGGGGGAGAGACAGAGAGAGAGAAACAGAGAAGAGAGAGACCAAAAAACAAATGCATATGCACTTCAGGAAAAAGAAAAACTTCTAGAAATATTGAATACTAAATTTACTGAGGTATCATAAGATTAATACAAGTTACCTTTGGTATCTACAATTACAAGGGGTGCTCAAAGTGGTGGCCATCAGCTTCCAGACATTTATTAGTACAGTAAACTGCCGCTGGGCTAAACTGGGTCACTGAGATTGCTGCACATGCATCTTCAGTTTCTTTTCTAAGGGCCAGCAGTGTGGTGGGTTTTCTGCGATATACAACATCCTCTAGGGTCCCTCATATGAGGGTTACATCATCTGTTGAAAAAGCATCATACTACTTTTCTTTTCCTGAAGTGTGTATACATTTTTGGGAGGCTGTGTGCGTGCGTGTGTGTGTGTGTGTGTGTGTGTGTGTGTGTGTATAAGAGACACATAATAGAAAAAAAAGAGAGAAAGAAAAACAAGGGATTATAATTCAGCGAAGACGAGGTATCTAAAAGTGTACCTTGATTTGGTACAATTGTTTTACATGATTTGTATGTTCTTTTGCCTATTTATCTGGTTTTCAATCTGTATACATGACAGTTAATTTGAGAAGATTTTATAAGATAAATAAATTAATCTTATTCTTGAAAAATAAAGGGGGGGGAAGAGATTTGAAATGTGTTGTGCACATATACCAACTCCGTAAAGTGAATGTAATCATTATGTACTGCAAATATCTACTAATAAAATTAAAATGAAAGATACTTGACAGATATTAAAAGGTAAACATGGTAGTATTATGACAAATTTTGTGACAATAAATTTAAAACTTACTGAATGGACAAGTTTTTAAAAAACATAAATTGCAAATCCTCCATTAAGAAAAAAATACATAAATAACTTGAGTAGCACTGTTTTTCTTAAGGTATTTAAAATCGTAGATTAAAAATCTTCCTGTAAAAATTTAGTCTATGATGAATGTGTTCATTATGTATCAAAAACATGTACTATCTTAATTAATTTTCTCTTTGCTATGACAAACTATCCAACACCTACAAGTTAAAGGAGGAAAAGTTTATTTTAGTTCAAAGTCTGTAGAGGTTTCCATCACAGTCAGCTGGCTCTAAGTCAGGGCAGCATGGCAGAGGGACACAGCAGAGGAGAAACAGTCCGTGGCATGGCAGGTGGAAGGCAGTGATTCCTTCTCCCTTTATATTTCATCTAGTCTATAACCCTACTGACTGGTGCCACTCATTCCAAGGGTGAGGTTGCCATTATCCACTCAGAACTGTGCTAATTCCAATCAGTGGACTAATTTGGTTCCACAGTATCACAGTATCACAAACGTAATCCACATTCACATACCCTAGATCCAGCCAAATTTCAAAAGTCTCACCCATAAGCACTTTGGGGGGACATTTAGATACAAGCCATAACATGTACTAATAAAAATTAATACATAAATAATTAAAACATATTCTGGATGGCTCCACATGTGGTTTGTGGTTTCTAACTAATACATAAGAAAAATACAAATTCTGTGCACACTCTCCAGAAAAATGAACAGGAGGGGATACTTTTTACACATTGTGTTAGTACACCATTAACTTGATAAGAAACTTTGAAAAAAAACAGAAAAGAATAAGGTAAAACAAAAACATACATTGTAAAATCTGAATGTAAATGTATGGGAAAATTCTAACAAAGATTTAGGGAATTTAACCCAACATTGCATAAAGTGCATACAACCTATATACTCATATATCACCATCAAGTGTGGTTTACTCAGGGAGCAAGTTTGGATTCATATTTCCATATTCATTAATTCAAGAGCCTGAGATTTAAGCATTTATTGAATGTAAATAATGAATCCATAAATCATTCATCCCTTAACTGAAATACAGTACTACTACTTGTCCTACTGGGGAATTCCTCGAAAAATGTGAAATCTTGCACTCTAATATAATTGCTGAGTTTTATTTCTCTGCTTTTTTTTATTTTATTTTATTTTATTTTACTTTTTTACCAAGAGCATGTACTGGTACATTGCATACATAATGGTCACATTCATCATGGTTATTTTGTACCTGTACATGATGTAACTTGGTTTTCCCCCCTCTTCCCCTCCCCTCCCTTCCGTCACCCGGCCCTTCCCTATTTGCAGCAGGTTTATTTATATTTTCCCATTTTTCTCCTTTCCTCTTTCTTTCCTTCTTTCCTTCTTTCTTTTCCCCTTCTCCCTTTCTAGTTCTCCTCTCTTCTGAATATAACCTTCCTTTTATATAATACCTATTACACCTCTTTGTCCTTACTTATCCTTATGGTTACTCATATCAGAGGAACAATTTGATGTGTACTCATGAGTGTCTGATTTATTTCGCTTAAGAGTATGTTCTCAAGGTACATCCATTTACTTACAAATGTCTCTAGTTTATCCTTTTTTCATGGCGGAGTAGTACTCAATTGTGTAGAAAAACCACATCTTCTTTAGCCATTCATTAGTTGTTGGGCATTTAGGCTGTTTCCAAGACTTAGCTATTACAAATTGTGTTGCTATAAACATAGTTGTGCCTATATTGCTGTGGTATGATGATTTTAATTCTTCTGGGAAAATGCCCAGTAGGGAATATCTGGATCAAATGGAACCTCTAGTTGTAGTTTTTTGAGCAAACTCCACACTGATTTCCACAGTGGCTGGACCAGTCTACATTCCCACCAATAGTAGAGGAGGGTTCCTTTTTTCCCACAGCCCCGCCAGCACTTGTTATTGGTTGATCTTTTCATAATCACTGTTCTTTCTGGAGTGAGATGAAATCTTAATGTTGTTTTGATTTGCATCTCTCAAATACTAGTGATGTATTTTTTCATATATTTATTTGCCATTTTTATTTCTTCATCTGAGAAATGTTAATTCATTTCAGATGCCCATTTTTGGATTGGGTCTTTGAATATGGGAGGTTTGATATTTTTGAGTTCTTTGTATATTCTAGATGTCAGACCTTTGTCTGACAGACAGCTGACAAAAATTTTTTCCCCTACTGTGTGTTTTCTCCCTGCTCTATTGGTGAGTTTTTTTGCTGTGCAAAGCCGTTTAACAGGACGTGGTCCCAAGCACTGATTCTTTGTATCATTTCCCATGCAGTCTGGGATCTGTTCATAAAGTTTTTTTTTCCTACCCCTATGTCTTCGAGAGTTCTTCCTGTTTTATTCTCCAGTAGATTTAGTGCTTCTGTTTTAATGTTTAGATCTTTGGTCTACTTTGATTTTAGCTTAGTACATGGTGAGAGACATGTATCTAGTTTTAGTTTTTGGCATGTGGCTATTTCTCTGCTTTTAAAAACAAATATTTAGTACTTCTTCGCAGTACACATTGATTTCATTCATTGTAGGGAGTTGGTACTTGTATAAAGTGTATCTTCCACCACCAAACTTGCTTTTCCAAACTGTGTGAGCTCTGCTTTCAGTGACTGAAAGGCAAACTATTAGAACTTGTATTTGATGCCTCACAAATCTCTTAATTAGTAGTAGTTTTACATCTCTTATTTGAAGTATCGATGATGTAGCTGTAATAACTTATGTTTAGATTTATCGAATATTTCATGACATCTCAAAATAGTCAGTTGTTAACAAGTATTGCAACCGAGTTTAGCATGAATGGATTCATGTTGAATGAATGAGCTTGTACTGAATATCTTAATGAATGTAATTTTATTTTTTGTCATTCATTCAGTTCCTTTTCATACAGAATGCCTGTTGGGTTTATCACCTGCCTCTCTTGCAGGAAACAGGTACTTTCAAATGTGTGCTAAATATTTGTAGTAAGGAATGGAAAGAGGCCAGTGGTTTGTGAGTTTAACAATTATAATCAAAACATTATTCAAATCATTCTAAGGCCTTGCTTTCGTTCACTGAATTTTTTTTGTCACCTCAGTTTGTACAACATGTTTTATAATTTTGTGTTCTATACATTTGTATATCTCTTTAGCGCCCATTACTCAACATATGTACGCTTTTCTCAGTATCTGCCCATTCCTTCCTTTGACTCACCTTTAACAGAAAGACAAAATCGCACATACATTGAATGCTCATACTAGCTTTATCGTTTTTCTCTGTGAATACTTAGTAAAGACACAGGGGTGGGACTTAACTGAAACATGGGATGAAAAGGATTCCTGGGCCCTGAAGCAGTTTAAAATGGCAACGGCAGTTTACCAGAGAGTGATACAAGTTCTCTTACCATTTCTTGTCATAGGCTAATGTGAGAAACGAGATCCTTAGATGATCTTGAGCTTTCGCCTAAAGCAAATGAAATACACTGTAAGATTCCTGGGGGGATTATCTTTGTTACTTTCTTTAATCTCTTCCATCAATACAAGTGAAATATAATATTCAACAAGGCAAAATGATCTCTCTGTAGCAGAAATTCAGTGTGCATTAACATAGGAACCCTAACGCTTCTATGGGTTCAATTAAGTTGTCCCTAAAAGAACATTACTGGTAAGCGATGAAGAAGTTTCCCAGACTAAAAATAGTTTGAAGATAAGCCTGGAAAGAGATAATAGTTTATAAAAATGAATAACATTCAAAGAATCAAAAGAAACTTAAAGAGGGGAACGGGAATGGACAAAAATTAGTGACTAAGAGAATAGCCTAAGATTAGGATAAACAGAAAGTGCGTATCTGATCAAGGAGGCCCTACAAGGGATTTCTGCCAATGTTCTAAGAGCATTCTCAAGTCACTCTAGTAATTTAACGAAGACATTACAAAAAGTTCCTAAAAGTGTAGTGGACAGAACAGAAAAGAAATATAGTGCATACAAAAAAATTGATAACAGTAGATATGTGGTCAAAACTCATGTAACACAGTTTACCTTCGTAAAGCATTTATGTAGATTTTGGTAATATCTAAACACAGATTTTGGTAATATCTAAACCTTGGTAAAGCATTTATGTAGATTTTGGTAGTATTTATGTAGATATCTGGTAATTGAGAATTAGTGTCTTCTACATAAAATTGCTAGAAGGTTACAGTGAAATGGCTTAAAATTTCATTTAACAATCTTTGATGAGCAAACATAAAATAGTCACTTCTGAAAACCCAGTGACGCTCCAGCTTGTCTTACTCAGTGCAGACTGCTATATCAAAGTACCATAGTCTGGAAGGCTTATGAAATGCAGAAAGGCAGATCTCACAGTTCCTGGGGCTGGAAGACCGAGACGGGCCTGGCACAAAGCTGGCACCAGTGCTGGTCTCTGGCTATATTCACTTTCTGGGTTGCAAACTGCCTACTCTCGTTCAGCCTTCATATGGCAAAAGAATAACCAGTTCTGTCCTCTTCTAGGGCACTCGCTCCATGCACGAGCTTTCCAGCCTCGTGCTCTGATGGCCTGTTCAAAGTCACCAGTCTAAACATCGTCATTCTGGGGGCGGTATTTTGACACATGAGTTTGGGTGAGGGACAAATGTTTGGTTCACTGCAAAACTCCATTCTTTTTGATCATCCTCCTGAAGTCACAGAGATGATTCTTGTGTGTTGTCAAAAGGCAAAAAGAAATTCTCTGCACTCCTATACACATATATTTGTGCACATGCCCATATTTTTAGCTGGAAGTCAGCCTTGACTTCAGTGGCATGTCAGGCCATTTCCAATGGCACAGAATATAAATACCATTAAATTCACATATCTCACTCATAAACAGCAATGCAAACATTTTCTAAAATTTTTTTTTGTTTTTTTATTTTCTAAAATATTTTTATAATTTATCATAAGACAGTAATACAATTTAATAGTACAAACCAATTTTATCATTTATCGTGATAATAAACCCTTTTGTATATTCATCATGACAATTAATAAGACCTCTTTTTATTCTCCGAATGTGGCTAGTAGCTCTTGCCACAGCCTAATGACTGTGTTCACAGTGTAGCTGTGCTAATGTCCCTGCAATTAGGCTCCGAGACGGTCACTTCCTGATTAGAGGAACCTGTTACCTAATGAGTGGAACCACTAAAGAGTGGCACTCCTAAGTCATATAACATCTATATTTTTCTTGCTTAAATATTTCAATATAAATATTGATTTTTTTCTTAGCTATCCAGTAAATAAATGATAGAACATGAACTAGAATGGTGCTGTTGAAATATAGGGATACTGAGATTGAAATGTAAATTTCTTTAAGAATTAGAGTACACTAATGCCATGAAACGAATTTCTGTTAACACTGAAACTCACGTCAAAATTCTTCACACCCAGTGTGATAGTAGTAGGGTCTCTGGGAGGTAATTAGGTCATGAGGGTGGATCCCTCAAGATGGAATTAGGGTTCTAATGGGAAGAGACATAAAAGACAACGCCTCCTCTCTGCTCTCTGACAGCCACATGAGGATACAACAAGCCGACATCTGTAACCCAGGAGGCGAGTCAGGATCTAATAGTCTCTTTCATCTTGATTGCTAAGCTGCCAAAACGTTGAGAAACAAATGTGCTATTGTTGCTATTGTTGTTGTTTAAGACAACCAATCTGTGATAATTTATTATAACAGTCTAAGTTGACTGAGATAATAGAGCAACCAGAGAAGGGGATAAGGGGATAATTAGCATTGCTCATGAAAGGAAATATGACTAAAATTTAATTCCCTAGTGTTCATTATAAGACCAAACTGGAATAACTGGTAAAAACATGGAAAATTAAGGGAGATGAGGGTGGTTCATAATTTATCCAAACTCATTAGTGATCTTTAACCCAAATGCATTTGCTACCACAATTGCCAGAATTTCTCAGCTATTTTTGTCCATGTAATTGAGAAGAATGTATACAGGAGTTAAAATATATTCTGAAAATCCTTCCTGTAAGGAATTTCTCTTGTATAAACTATTGAGTTTTCAGTATTCTTCAACTGGGAGATAAAGTTACATATTACTTCATCTCTTAATTCCCTTGATTTTTTTTTCAGATTAAGTGCACTGAATTGACTCTGTCCTTAGGAATTCTTACCAACGACCTCATTGCTTCTATATAGATTTATGTGGTTTCAAAACGAAAATGGAAAGAAACCAAGAAAAATGATAAAATATGTCAGTAGAAGGTGCTATAAAAATTTTATTGCTACTTGTTTGAAAGAAGCCCACATAAAAACAAGATATTATTCCAATTGCACAGAAATAATTCTTTATAGCAGAGTTCATGCATAAAATATCAAGAGAGAGGACACTCCATGTGTTTATATACATATATATTCCAATACGCTTACAATCTTCCAAATTTGATTCTTTAAATTAATTCCATTAATTTTAGTCTCTAATTTGCTGCTCTGTTAGGAATTTCCTTGTGTTCCATAAAATTTGATTCAAATCATTTTTCATTAAAATATTTTATACTAAATCAATAATCATTTAATAGAAAAAAATCTATGGCAGTCCAAAACTTCTTCCAGAAATAATTCTGAAAGCTTTATTTGTATTTCATACTAAAAAAAGGTACTTCTTCAAGTAGTTTTTTACTTCTACATAAATAAAATCTTCTATGATTTGTGATTTTTATATTGGTCTAAGATGAATAGGAGAGATTATAAAGTATTGCTGAATAAAGTCTTATTGATTTTTAAACATGTAAAAGGCTACAGAATTACAAGAAATTCCATTCATATTTCATCTTGGATTGAACATTGATTATGTAAAGCCACAGTGCCTGAAAGCAAATGGAGCTTATAAGCTGTAAATGAAACTATTTAATGAGTTATGGTTTGTGGTTCTGGCTCATGGGTCTTAAAGGAATGAACGTCAATCTTACCTAGATGATAAAACAAGAAATATCACTGACTCGAAATAGACCACAGGTAACTCTCTACAGTTGAATTAGTCAGGCTTCCTGCCTCTGGGTCACAGCACCAAATCCTACAGCTTAAATGAAGAGAGGCTGAATCTGGCCTAGATTTCAGAGGATTCAGTCCATGGCCTGCTGACCTCAAGGAAGAAACATCATAGTAGAGGGCATGGCAGAGCAAAGATGTTCAGTTCATTGGGTCCGTGTTCTGGAAGCAGAGGAGGAGAACAAGGCAAAGAGGGACCATATACAGTCACCAAGGTGACAACACCAAGACCTACCCAGGCCAGTCCAAGGTGTGTTTTGCTAATCCTCTAAGCAGCTTCCAAGCCTAATTTGGCAGTCCACACTAACTATCGCAATAGTCAACTGCCAAAGGTATATACTTTGTCATTTCAAATATATACTGGGTTGTTTTCTAGGTAGAAATATTACTATAAAATTAATAATTTTAGGATTAGAGCTTTGTTTAAAACAATACCGTTGTAGTAAACTTTCCAGGCTTTTGTTGGCTGATAGAATTTTAAAAAGAAGAATGAGGGGCTAGGGATTTAGCTCAGTAGTAGAGTGCTTCCCTTACATCCTCAAGGACCTGAGTTCAATCCCCAGAACCAAAAAAAAAAAAAAAAAAAAAAAAAGGAAGAATGAGTAAAAAGAATTAGAATTAGATGATCTGTGGCAGTAGAATCCTGGAAAGTTTTTATGCTCTGAACACCTAAGGCATAGACATTACTTATTCATTATTTAATACAGCAATTATTCACATTAAAAACACAAAAAAGCCATAGACTTATATATATTTCAAACATATATTCACATCTTTTATTTGTCACTGAGGAAAACAGAAAGAGATCACCTTTTCAAAATAAACCATTGTTTTTTGTTTTTTGCACATCAGTTTACTTTTTCATTTCTTTTTTTCCATTTTACCATCAATTTTCCTCTTTTGATTTTGTTTTTTCCTGATTTCCTCCCAGCCATAGATCTGATAATGATCTTTAAAAGATGTAATGTTTTGAGATAATTTTGTGGCACTTGGTATTCTATTATTATAAGTTATAGCATTTTGGTATTTAGTATTCTATCACAAATTATAGCACTTCAAAAAATGTAATTATTTTTAATAAATCTGTGGATCAACCGGTGGTTTTTCTGCTTCCTGTGATCTTGGAAGAGTTACTGAGATGACCAGAACATCCAAAAGGAGGTATGCACATGACTAGCCATGTTGATATTATTCACTACCTGGATGGTCAGCTTGATTGTGTACTTTTGGTAGACACCCATGTTGGCCTCTCCAAATAGTCACACTGGCATTTTACAGCAAGACTTTTAAGAAGTAATTATCTAGTACAACCAGTTCCACGTAAAAGTGTGTATCAAGCCTGAATGCATCATACTTGCGTACTCTTATTGAATGAATCCACTTGCCCTTAGGTGAGACACAATATTCAACACCTACAATTTAAAGGAGGGGAAGTTAAATTTAGCTCAGGATTTCATATTGGAAGGGCATTTTAGAGCAAAGCTTCTCAGTTCATGTGGCTTGCTTGGAAGTAGATCAAGGGAACAACACCAGAGAAGAAGCCAGAGATTATGTATAGTTCTCAGACTCAGCCTCCATGACTCACCCACACACAAACACAGATCTGTGCTTTACTAATCTGCTAGGTATTTCTTAACTCAATCCAGTCGACACAACCAATGATCACATTTGCTGCTGTCTTTGTGGCCAAAGTTGATCATATACGAAGTTCAGAATCAGTGTGGAATCGTGAATTCTAGAATGCAGTTCATTGGGAAACACAAAATAAGAAAACTACTTTAATCTAAGATTTGGAGATAAAAGTTTTGCCCAACTCTAATTTATAGTATCTTTAGTACACTGAAATCAGCTGAGAAACAATGATTTTAAAAGGCACATGCGTAGAAAGAATTAGGATGGTCCTATAGTATGTAGAGACATACTATGAAACTTCAGGTTGCTACATAATTCAAAGCGAAAATGCTGTGGAATTGTGCAACTTGAGATAAACGTGTTTTAGGCGAAACGCTCTTCAGGAAGAAAAATAATGTTCAAATTTTCAGCGTTAATTTATACATTTAAGGGATTCAAAGGAAAAGTCAACACTTTTGAGCAATTCCTATGGGTTGCATACTTCATCAACGTCATATAATTTTCATAGCCTTCCTGTAAAGAGAGTATTGATGCCCGTATTTTAGGAAGAGAATATTATGACTTAGAGAAGTATATACAAGCACCCAGCATTTTAGAATGGTGAACAGTAGACCCAGGAATACATGGGTCTACTGTTTCCAAAACGTATGGTCTTTCTACTACAACATAATGCCAGAGAGAAGATACTTTTACTTTCAGAAAAACAAGAAATTGAAATATCAATAAACTTAGTGAAATTCCAGAAGGAGGCCTTCTATCGAATCCACAGTGTCCTTTAACATAAGCCTGTTTTCACAGGTGTGGCCTCAACTTTTCGTCTTATAAAACGGTGGGTGACAATAGCACCGGTTTAAAAATACACAATATAAATTATGCTCAAGCCAACTTCTAATTCATGCTTAAACTAATTTCTAACATGGAGACAGCTAAAACATTTTTGCTTGTTTTTCTTTATGCCTTCTTAATTCTTAATTATGTCTATTTGCTGTCTGGGATTGCCAGATGTAGTATCTTGCTGTACAATGGAAGTTTTAAAATACTCTCTATAGCAAATTCAGACTAAAATAAAATATGAGATAAAAAATGAAGAAAGAGCAAAAGAATAACTCAGAAAAGCAGTATTATTGGTATTACAACTCATGCTCTAGATGGAACTTCAGAGTAGCAGTTATAACTTTTAAACCAAACACACGAATGTCATTTCAATCAAATAACAATATCTATCATCTTATGTGTTTTGAGTGTTTACAAGTAAAAAAAAAATTGAAATGAATGCTGAAGTTTTGCCTTACTTCTAATCCTTAAAAGTAGCATTTAGTGCTTCAAAGATGAAATTAAATTCTCAAGGAAGTAGCGATTCAGGATTTTTAGGTTTCATTTTTTAACTTTCCTAAGGCCATACATCTTTGAAGAATAAACTAAAACAGGTTCAGTAAAGGAAAAGCTCAAACTAAAAGCTGCCAAAATAACACCAGATCTTAGAATATTAAGTGATGTTCTGACTGGCTTAGTTTGGCTACAGACCAGTTTAATAAAATTGTAGCCACACTATGCCATTAAGCCTGTGGCTAGAAATTCTACCAGCTACAGAATTACAATCTGCATCTCTGCATGGAATTAAAAAGGTATTCTCACGATTATTTAAAATAATCAAACAGGTTCTATTGATTAGTTCCTTGAATTAAAAACTACTTCATGGTACTGGTAATTTCCTGAGACAAATAGCTTTCTATTCTTACAATATTGTTTCGATTCACTCTTGAGTTTCTATTCTTTCCAGTACAGAAGTGAAACAAATGGAAAGGGAATTATTAAATTGGATAGAAATGTTGATCTTAGATATTTCTATCTAACATTATATTAATGCAACTTAAAGTGATACATTTTATTTGCATAAGAATAGCTTTGTAATTTTTTTTTTACTCTTTAGACGAGATAATAGCAATATTTTGGCTATGCGCTCCCATTTTAGCCACTTAGCAGTCTGATTATTTAAATACAGGATGACCAAAAATTGCATATTTTTTCATGAACTTTTATAAGATAATATAATAGGATATATAAAAATGACAATTTTATCAAATTTATTCAGTACAAGAATTGACTGGTTGAAATGACACCTGCCCAAACAGTCCTCTGGATAGTCAGTAGATAAACAAACATGCTGGTTGAGTAAGGCTCAGGGTAAACTGTTAAGCGGGTAACAGTTCTAAACCACTAGGTTCTCTAGTCTTTTATATTTATTTTTTACTTTTTTCTTGGATGATGATAAGAAAGGAATATGAATTCTAGAAATAAAAAGCAACTTTAAATATCAAGTGACCTTAAATGTGGCCAGATGAAATATGTTTCAGTATATTAGCTATGCAGGGAAAATTCAATGAAACTTACTGGAAATTGACATACAAATATATAAAAAGCACATTAGAAAAAATTTTCACATTAATAATAATAGGTTTAGTGTATTTACTTTGGAAAAAGAGTCTGGGAATAATGAAAGAGTAGAACAAAGAGAGAAACAAGCAAAGTTTTGAAAAAAGACAACTTCATAATACGGACAGGAAATAACTATCAAGGTGTGGAGAAGATTGCTCCTAGATTGCAAAGTATTTTTTAAATGATATTTTTCTTCTATATCAAATAACTCATACATGTGAGTGTCTATAAATATTTATGCCCTGGGCTAAACGGCAACCATATGAAGTCTTAAAGTTCTTTAAAAAGAGAATTTTTAAATGCCAAATCTACCTGAAAATATTTGGAATGTTGCAGTTTAGGGAAAGAGACGTCATTTTTCTTTGTCCTTTAAGTGGTATTTGACCTAATTAGGCACCTTTCTTTGAAAGAGCAATTACTTGGAGTGGCTCTGAGATTCTACAACCAACAGCTGTCCTGAACATACATCCGGCACTAATAGGAAACCTACCATGTGAAGAGGTGTGCATAGGACAGCAATCTTAATTTCACAACAGGAAATTAGCTGTATGATGGCTGATGAAGATATGAATGTTACCAAGTCTGTTTTCTGAGGGATGTAAATGGATTCTGTAGGGCTGTAACTCCTACAAGGCTCCCAAGAGTATATTATGGGCAATTGTCAGCAATAGCAAGTTGTGGAAAGCTACATCTTGTTTTAAAGGAAGTTTCAATGGATCCTTGGTCATATGAGTCCTATAAAAGAATTAGCTAGGTCGTTAAGCGATTTAGTACCCATACTAGCAAACAATGGTACAATTTATTACACTGTTTACCTGCTGCCTTTGTTGAATTTCCCTAAAAACAAAGTGAGTGAGAAATTATTTTGAGTAACCTTGAAGTTGTAAACTTCTCTTTTGTAAATTAAAATCAGAAATTTGTTTAAGGAATACATAGACTCTTCCAAATTTGCAAATTTTGTAAATAAGATGTAGAAAATATGTAGACTCAGCTGGGTTTAAAACCTGAATACTTAGGGTTTTGTTCAGAAAGTCCTTGCCTACGCCTATGTCTTTAAGAGTTTTACATATTTTATCTTACCGTAGATCGTTTCCATTTTAACATTTAGATCTTTGATACATTTCAATTTTTATTTACTACATGGTGAGAGACATGGATCTAGATTCAATTTTCTGCAGATAGATAGCCAGTTTTCCCAGCACCATCTTTCTTCCAGAATTTGATTTTTAGCACCTCTGTCAAAATCAGATAGCTGAAAATGTGCCTGAGGTTGTTTCTGCATCCTCTGTTTGATGCCGCTGACCCACATGTCTGCTCTTGTGCCAGTACAATGCTGTCTCTATATGTCCGGCCACAGGTGAATGGATAAAGGAAGTATGGTATTTGAACAAAATGGAGTAGTACTCTGCCACAAAGAATGGCACACTTGAGTCATTTGTAGGAGAAAGGATGCACCTTGAAACCTCAGTGTTAAGTGCAATAAATCAGACACACAAGTTTAAATAGTGCATGGCTTCTTTTACATGAGAAACCCAAAATGTAAGTAAACAACAAAGTAAAAGATGGATAATAGGAAAAAGGAAGTCAGATCTTTGCAAAAGGGAAGGGCACAAGAGATGGAGGGAGAGTTGAGGGAAAAGAAGGGAAGAGGATGAAAAGGAATTAAGATGTGTTGTATATATGTATGAACTCCTCATGAAGAATGTAATCATTATGCATTTCAACACATACTAATAAAAAAGAAAACATTAAAAAGCATTGAATAAATAGAAAGTAGACAAAAATTAAAAGTGTTTATGAGCATCATTATTTATTTATTCTATTTGTATTATTACGTGTTTGAGGTACACGATTATGTACATGTTTATAACACATCTTAAAATTTTTCATCCCTTCCCTCTTCTCCCTCCCCCTTCCATCTCTTTACCTCTCTCCCATTTAAGACAGACATGTCTCCCTACTTCCTATTATGGATCTTTATTTTTTTTCTCTCTCTCTCTCTACAGTGTGCTTTTGGCTGACTACTTATTCTCATACCCTTACACATATTCATCCTAGCATGTAATTAAATTCTACTGAGCTCAAAATTTGCATCTGTCACAGCAGAAGTTGGATATCTTTCTTACATACTTATGCACAATTGTGGGCCAGCACATTAATAGTATTAGAAAATACCAGTTCTTATTCTTGTTGTATAAAGCCATTTCCAAATGACACAGCAAAGACGAATTATGCAAAATGTATCTTCCGGGACTAGGGCTGTAGTTAGTAACAGAATGCTTGTTCAGCACACACAAGGCCCTGGGCTCAATATCAAGCACTAAAAATGTATCTTCAAAAGTGGGGATGTGTAATGGCTACAAATTCGAATTTGTAAAAGTAGATGAATAGCAACTGAGATATGAAACTTCACACATTACATTAAATGTAGCAATTCAGTGAATGTAGATTGAGATTTATAAAATTTTCCTTCTTCAAATTGATCACTTAATGTCAATGCTATTCTTTCGTTTAAATTGTGCAACATTTCTACAAATAATCTGTGACCTGAATGAAATCTACTTAAATTTTTCAATGCTTAATTTGCAAAAGGTAAAATAAAAATGGCTGTGCAGCCAATGCCTAGATATGATTTCTAATAACATTCTCCAGTAAAATTGTATTAGAATGACTGATTGGGGGGCTGGGTCAGGAAAAATATAACATGAACTGAGGCATCTTATAATGACAGACAATGAGGAAATACACACACACACACACACACACACACACCCCAACACACACATACATGCAATGCCAAATGTGAAGTTAAAGAGCTCTTGATGGTTAAAATAGAAGGTTTTGACTCATATACGAAATAATACAACATTGTATCTTAACATAGTCCTTCTACAATTTAACATTTTTTTCCTTATGGAGTTGTAAAATACTCTGACAAGTTGAAAATAGAAAACCAAAGTGTCCACATATAGAGTATGATGTATGATGTTAATATGATATTTTTTTCTTTTTCTTTTTTTTTTTTTTTGCACTATGAGTTAAATCCACAGCCTTCACAGTGGTCAAAAACCCAGCAATATATGTGTGTGTGTATGTGTGTGTGTGTGTGTGTGTGTGTGTTTGTGTGTGTGCATGCGTGGTAAATTTTGACACACGGTCTCCCTAAGTCACTAAGTTGCCTGGGCTAGACTCAAACTTGTGATCTTTCTGACTCAACATTTTGGAACACTGGGTCTACAGGCATATGCCACCACACCTCATTTATTTCACCATTTTATTAGAATATTTTTCCTGAACATAAGTCTTCGGTTTTTATGAAAGCCTATCAAACAGGATTGTGTCATCTCTAAAACAAGAAAAATGTGTTCTACCCCTGAATTTAGTATTAACATGCTAAAATACAATAAAGAAATAAGAACAAGATTTATTTACACTATTTTCCTTTAACCCTCCTCCTGAAATAGCAGTAATGCCTCAAGAATAAATACGTTTTCCATGAAAATAGATTATATTGAGAAAACTCCAGTGCCACTTGAGTAAGCATTGGTAATTACTGATTAGTTTTTGTTGAAGGATGACATATAGTTCTGTAAAATGTAAATACTTAAATGCAGCAATTCTCACAGCTATAGAATCAGAATCTTTCAGCTTTGTGTGGCTTAGCAAACTAAATAAGTAAAAGGAGACCAGAAAGCCAGAGATGTAAAACATTTTAGCAATGTTTATAGACTGTTGCCTGAAATCAGACTGGATCTAAGTATATGTTCCACATCTGATTTCTTCAGGTAAGCTCTAGAAGGCAAGTACGTTCTCCTGCTCTGAAACTGTCAATCATCTATTTTGTGATAGGTATGTACTGTCCGAGCAAAGTTATGTGTGTGTCTAATTGAGCCGGCAGGTGACCAGTTGCAGGTGCAATTGAGTGTTTAATTTGTACTCTTGCCATGAAGTTCCAGTGATTAATTATGCATTTAGTTGCTGTGGTGCAATTTGGTCCCGCGCCTCTTTGTGTTAAGTGATTGTAGGTTCAAACCTTAAACTCACTTGGAAGGTTGCTGTGACTGAAAGGTCAGTTTAAAAATCCAAAGAAACTTGGTCAATGTAGTAATAAGTGGGCAATTTGTAGACTGCTGAATTTTACAAATTTGTCAGCATGTAGAAGAAAATATAATTAAAAGAATAAAGAGATTAATGTAACATCATGGAATGACATAATTTCATTTATTGCTAGGCATATAATTTTCTTTTATTTTTATTGTTCAATGTACATTAGTTACTGTTTGGGAAAATGAATTAATTGGAATAATCTAATACCCATGTTGACGCTTAGTTGTTCAAATCAATTTTAATAATGTAATAAAAAAGATGAATACTTCTATTATGAACGTTGTAAGTTTGGGGGGTATAGCAAAATGAAACTAGTGAAATTATATGGACATTCTTATCTTAGCATAATTAGTTTGTTATTATGTTTTTCTATTTGCTAAGAAATTTACCAATTTAGGGAAATTGTTGGACATTTCCATTTAGTTCTCTTGGTACCTAATTTAGACAGGGAAATCTATGTGTGATCAAGACAAATTTCCTGTTGGATTGTTTAGTCAGTAAATAGGTTAACATATAGCCATTATTCATAAACACATCTTTTCAACTTGTTCATGCAACTTTGCAGAAGATTCACTTAGACACATCTCCTTGGCTTGTTTAGTGGACGTGGTGTATAAAGCTGTCATTACTAGTGTCATGTAGAAAGAGAAATCAATTTGAGGCACTGCCAGGTCGATGTTAAACCAGGATAACTACTTATGTATATGCAATGTACTATTGCTTTGTCATTTTTAATTTCCTTTGTTTAAATTGTGTTTTTCTTATAAATAATTCAAGGACAAATTACTTGATTCTAAAATGGGTAAATCAATTAATGATTGTCTCAAAGTAGTTATGCAGATTAGGCAAAGTACAAATGCCAATCAATACTGAGAAACTATTAATTACTCCATTTTGACTACATTATAAAACAGTAATATGAGTATGAAATCAACTCCCAAGATTTTAGATACACATTACAAAGATATACATATTGCAAATACTTTCCAATTACCTGATGATGCCCTTTTAGGAGAAAACCATAATATTTCCTATTATAAAGAAAATAAGTTTACCCAAAAGATAATTGCTGCTGTAGAATAAAGAGATGGCTTCCTTTTATATCCTTTCCTACCCATGCCCCAATCCAGCAAACAAAGTCCAAGTATTCATGCAAATGATGAAAATGCAAAGTAGTTGTTTAAATTGCAAAACTTCTTTTTATCATTACAAGTATGGTTAGGTTTTGTTTGACTCATTGCTTGTGTTCAAAGCCTCTTCCACAAAATAAGCATGGCTGCCTGCCTGTTTCAACACTCCAACATAACAATCCTGATATCCTCCCTCAAAGGTAGTGGTTTCCATGCCAAATAACTCATTTATTTACTTTTAATTTGGTATCTGGAAACCACCACCCTAAAATCTGTTCCTTGAAGTTCTTTCCCTTAAACTTCCATTGATCTTCTAATCTTGCAATTAAATATTGAGTCTGGAATGAGACAAACTCATAGGTATGTTGGACTTATCACAGAGTAAAATGGTTTATGACATATTATCAAACAGAAGAATATCTCTTGAATTCGATTGAAATGTAAAGTCTGAAAAAATGCTATTAAAAATAGACTTTCAGTCTTGTCTGAACCATAAATTATACGTCTACAAAAAAGCAGTTAGCATACTCCTAGTTTAACTCCCCTACTAAGAAAGAATGTGTTCCCTCTGAACAGTCCTTCACATGACTAGTATATACAGTTTGTAATTTTCAGTCTTTTTCTGACCCTCTAAAGGTATGGCTTAGCTAGTAGCATAGTCATAGCCCGCATTTTATTTTTGTTTTCTTTTTCTAGTTAAACTCCAATCCTCCTTTTTTATGTAAATGTGAGGGGAAGTGAGTAATGTTTTTACTTAGAGAACAAATACAAAATATTTACAACATGCTGGGGGGCTCATGCCTTTGCTAGAAACTGAAGATAAGGTTAGTCTTAGATCCCAAGCTTGCAAGATATGAGTAACTCAAATAAGTAAATTGAGATTTTAGTCTTCCTTATGCTTGAAAACTCCATGCTAAGGCGTATCATACAATCTACTAAAGAAGATAGAGAAACTCAACTCAGATTCACAAGAGTCTTTAAGAAGATAAACATTTAAATAGGGACTTGAAGAACCACAATTTGATTTTAGGTTGTATTAAGATATAAAATGTAAAATGTCATGGACAAATTCATAGATCTGTAAACAACTTACTATAGAACATAGAATTAATTCTGTTGACTGGTCCAAAGTAAACGAGGAAGAGAGTTAGTAGAGAGGAAGCTGAGTACGAGGGTTAGAAAGGGACCATGAAAGTGCTTATATCATGCTGAGGATTTGTTTTACTTCAAAAAATAATAAATAATAATGTAATAGTGTTAGTAGTTTATCACCTGGATTTAAACAATTCTGATAATAATTGACAAAGGCCAAAAAAGGTAGTGCAGTTAGGTTAAATCAACACACAAACTTAAACATAGAGATGATCTGGAAAATACTTAGAAAGTAACAAATTTAATGGTTGGGTTTAATGTTGGCCTTATAGAGAAATTTGATGCTATTCTCAGCCAGTCTGATTTGCAACCAGAATTGTGGAAAGAATGAAGTTCGTGAACAGAGACACTACTGTAGAATGAAGAAGACCTGTAAAGAACAGTTAAAACATGGGTAAACAAAGATAGTGTAGATTAGTGACTTCTTCATTTCTTTTTTAGTGATATAAGGAATCATGATATAGTTCTCTATGTAGAAAAAAAAAAAAAAAACCAAGACGAAATGGGTCATGAGTAGCATTAAGGACAAACCCAGTTTGGTAGATTTCCATTGAGAGACTGATAAGTCATCTAATTAACAGGTCAGGATTTATATTTGAAGTAGTTTAAGGAAAGATGTAATAAAAAAAAATCACAGGATAATTTTAGTCTGAAGAGTAACAAGACATAATTTTGACGGAGGATAAATACTTTAGAATAAGGAATGTAAGATTAACATCAGAAAAATTTAATTACCAAGAAGCCAATGCAGTAATTAAGATATAGAAGAAAGTTAAAATACTTATGTAATTGGACTTCGAGTCTTTATTATCGGCATCTGCCTTTCTTCCAGTATTAGTTCTAATTAAACAGATTCTGGCTTCTTTTATGTCCCTAAAGTATACTTAGCTCACTTTTTGATTCTATACATTTTCATGTTTTCTTCCTTATTTTTATGCATACTATATTTATAAGTAAGCTTGATAGAGGTAATTATGTTTATTTAAGGTCCAAATTTATTTATAATATCATATGATACCGTAGCACTGTATTTATCATTTGATCAACACGATTTTAAGGTTCATGGATTATCTTAAATATTTTGTATCTTCTTTAATGATTCCATTGTTCCATATATCTAGTAACTTTCTAATAAATACTTGCTGTTTTAAAAAGAATTGGACTGATTTTCTAATAATAAAACTCAAATGAATATAAAGGAAGAAGTCTCTGCTGAGATGAAACACTTTCTCTCAAGTCTACCATTAAAAAAAAAGCCCTCAAGCAATGATTTTCTAAATGACTAATAAAATGTCTCACACCAGTTCATAGAGATGTTTGGGTGCTGCCACATTACAATCAAATTTGTGAGACAATCAGAGAAGTTTCCAAAGAGGTTGACAAGGTGGCGATGGGAACAAGTGTCGACAGGGCACCTCAATTATGGTATCCCAACAGATACTCTCCTTCACAAATAGCACAAAGGAAAAGGGTGTAGAGTGGAAGCTAGTGACTCCTTCCCAAAATGCTGACTGCCCATCTTTCTGGGCTTGGTGTCATCTTCATTATTGTCATCAGTCATGTGAGGAGTGGGGATATTCATCTCCTTTCAACACAGGCCAGCTGCTGAATGTTTCTGCAGCTTGAAGATCATAAATCACTGGAAGAACAGAAAAGCAATAGTGGTCTCTCATAAAGATACTTTGAAAAGAGTGATATTTTTACACATGTATGATTCCAGCAGAGGTATACTTGGTAATACAAGGGTAAAATGCAAAAATCTTACAATTCCAAAAGTAAAAGCACAAATAGTTTTAACTATCCTTTTTCCTTAAAAAAAACAAAGTGTCCCTAAAGGTGTAATAATTTATGTCCATATTTTATCTGAAGCAAATTTTTTATTGTTCAAATCATAAAATAGTAAAAAATAAGAGGATACATTTGAAATGCGCAAATATTAGTTTTCAGAATTATGTCACTGGCTTAAAGCAGAGTAACCAGAAACCTCTTTAACTTTATGAATGTGTTACCAATATTGAATAATTTGTATATATGAATTCCAAACTGGAAGTCAAATAAATATGGATTTTAATACAGGATACAAATAACTAGGTATATTTAGTATTTTGGACTGTGAGTTTCTTTTTATTTTGATTATAATTTCTAGTGTCTTCCTAAAACAAAATATGCACCATATTTTTTTCTTTGTACATACATTTGAAGGGGCATGACTAATGACAGGTTGGAGGGATGATTATAATCATGTGAAACTGAAAACGGAATTGCCTAAGGAGGAAATGGTTTAAAAACTGGTATTTGAGTGAAGTATACTTAAAACATACGACATGTAATCGAGATTTCTTTATTACATAGAAACTTTGTCTTTAAATCTTTGTAAGACTTAACAGTTAAATTTGATTTAGACACGGTATATAAAGAATCAAAACATACTGGTTCAAATGACAAAATTATTCCTTCTCAAATTACCAGATTTTAAGGTATTTATATTTCCCTAAAGATTTGATGTTTAATTATAGGAAACCATGATGATTATAGCAAATGGGTATTAAATGATATTTAATGAGAAATTTAGTAATGAAGGTTTGTGGAAGATCCAATGTTATTTGCAATGATTTCATTATGATATTAGATGTGACAGAATAATTCTATGAAGCTTGGTCTTTTTAATTTCCATTTCATATAATTTTACTGATGATCTAATTTATAGCCCAATTAGTCAATTTTTCAAATGCCATAAGGTGAGGCATGCCAGGAGAATCTTTTCTCTATACCCATCTGTCATACATTCTGAATTTCTTTCCTTTCATAAATTAGAAATGTATTATGAATTTGTTCTGAAAGTTAAAAACCTTCTGAAATATCCGATGTAGTTAAATGTGTCCCTGACAATTAAAGTGTTAGAAACTGCACCTCCTAATGTACTGGGGGGTAATGTTAATGTTTGGTGTTTAAGTAAAATTTGAGTAATATTTTGAGTAAATGAATGAATGGAATATTCTTTATGGTTGTGAGTTTACCCTTCTTTCCTCCCTTTTCTTTGCTCGGTTGTGAAATTTTGCATGAAGATCCCAGTCAGATGCCTCATCTTAACATTGGGCATCCAAGCAATGTTAATAAATATTGATTTCTTGGGATGAGCACAATGAAAGGTCTAAGCAATCAGAATCTTACTGCTCTAATGTGAGAGATGGCAATTATATAAATATTATATAAAGTACATTTTAGAGTGGTATTTGAAAGTTTGGGAGAAAATTGGATATGTGGCATAAAGAAAACATACTTGATAGAAATACTGGTAAATGGAAGGCAATGCCAAAAAAGGGAAAAGTAAGGAAAGGAAAAGAAAGGAAGGAAGGGAAAAGGAGGGAAGGAAAGAGAAAGGAAGAAGGAATAAAGAAAAAAAGGGAAAGAAAAAGAAAGGCAAGGCAAGGCATAGAAATCTGAAGAATGAGCCAGTTAGAAGCATAAAATATACGTGGAATAGGTTGCCCACATACAGCAATAAGAAGAAAAGCATGTCGAGTCCAGGATATAGCAGTGCATGAACCCTAAACTTGGTACATTTCATGTTATTCAGAAGGTTTTGGAAGCAATGGATACTGAGGTCTAATAAAGGTTGTTATAGACGATAATTAGAGTGAGAGCAGTTAAAATGGTATAGCAAATACTGGAGAAATACTGGAGGATTAAAAACAACTCAGGCAGTGATTAGGTAAATGCAATCATCGTCTTCGACTGCTTGCAAAATTAAGTAAAAAAAATTTCCAAAAGACCAAAAAATAATCCCACAATAAGGCAATGAAACAGATAGTAATATCAAGGCAAATACTGCATGACTCATTTTATAACCTTTTAGTTCCAGAGGCACAGGGATGTAATCCAAACTGTACTTTGGTCAAGAAGTAGGGAGCAATATCAGATGCAAGTTGGAAGTTGCTCTGCCATTTAATATCCAAAGACAAAATGAAAATCGGATATCATATCCCATGCCAAAATAGTACAAATTCTTAAAAGATTTGTGCTCTCGTTTCACCTTTGGATCTGATATCCTGCTTCCATTGGATTTAATTAAGTACATGGGAATCTCATCTGGAAGCTACCCTTCTACCCGACAACTTTTCTTGCTCATACAAAATAAATTTAATTATGGCCTTTGCACCGTCACTCAGGTTTTTGAATTTTTTTTTTTATCAGTACATGTTTGTCATACATAATGATCACATTCATCATAGAGAATTTGTACTTGGACATAATACATATTCCTTTTTTTTTTTTTTTTGCCATTCCCCTCCCCTCTCTTCAACACTTCTTCCCCTTTCAAAATGGCTGTTCTCTTGATGGTTGCATGTTGATGCCCTGTGGCCCAGACCTATCAGGCTGCTTCCCCTATTTTAAACTCCTATGCAGATATTTTGTTCCATCTACAAGTTTCTTCTTTCAAATTGATTTTTTTTTTCTTTTTGCATCTAGTGTAGGTCCCTCCCCTTCTTTCAATTACCTGTGTTTTTGGTTGTTCTTTTCTCAGTGTCTCAGACATAACTCTTCAGTTTTATAGCCATACAAATGACTTATAATTGAATACTTCACATCCAAGCTTGTAAAAGCACAAAATTTGGAACTGATTCCATTCATATTTTTTATCCATTCTATCCCTCTACCCTTTTTGTCTTCTTCCTATATAAAAAGAGAAAGCAAAAGCTAAAAGGAAAAAAAGAAAGTCCTCTTTTTAAAAAATCTGTTTGGAGAAGAACCTAGTTCTCCTTTAGTTTTGACCTCTTTCGTGAGATCCTAGTCTCTGATCCAAGGCCTTTGTTTTCATACACAGACACTTTTGTTTCATAAACAAAGATAGTTTTTTCCTGAGTTGGAACCGATATCAAAGTATCTACTACACAATTAACTACCAGCCCTTAGTATTTAATTATCACTCTCTTCAGGATTCCAAAGTGTATCTTCTCTCTAGACACACCTCAGTTTGACAAGTGATCATCAATCTCTAGATCCTCAGAATAACTCCCAGACTTCAGATGTAAATGCTGTATTCTCTAAATTGAAAACTACTTGAGTTTAGTTATATAAAGATAACCATGTTGTAAGCATTATTGTGAGGTGCACAATAGGTTCAACAAATCAATGCTAAATGAATACACGAAGAATAATAAACAAAGGAAAGAAAGAATTCATAGTGACACTTTAGCCTCCTTTTTTAAGAATTCTTTAGACCAGTGATGGTGAACTTTTTGGAGCATTCAGTGATGCAAACAGCCCACTTCGGCATGTGAGCCTTAGATTCGTCACCACTGACATAGACTAAAAGAGTTTTTGTGTTTGTATGCATCACTCCTCCTACACTATAGGAAACAATTTCTATTAGTCCTCACTTCACCTTTTGGATTGGAGGGAGACCACAGTTTCTTCTACTTGGCAGTTTCATGTCTCTCTTTACAATGTTTTACTAGACCAACAAGCAGTCTCTTCTGTTTTCCTCCTCGTCTTCCCCCAGTCGTAGTTTAGTCTTTTAATGTAGATTGCAATCTCCTGTTATAATATGTAACAGATTCATGTAATGGGAAAGGGTCTTTAAAATTATATGTAGGTAAATATGAATTCAACTTAATGCTCAGGAAAAATAGAATAAAAGAGAACAATACATGTAGGGCCATTCAGTGTGTTTATGCCCCGGTGCATTGGGGCATCTAGATCTATTTTATCAGCTCTCATAGTTGCTTTTACTTCCACGATGTCAGCATTTCTCCAAAGTGAGTGTAATTATGGTGTTAATCCAGTGTTTATAAAACGCTCTTTCCTCTAGGGCGCATAACCAGTGAATCACAGGGTGCAGTGCACATCGTGGAAAGAAACCATCTGTTCAGATGAGGATTTATTTTATTGATTGTAAAAAGTTTGTATTTATTGTGCATGAAATGTTGGATAGTTTAAAATGGGAAGATTTCCTAAATATAAACTAAATACTAGATTGCAAAAAAATGAGATCGTGATTATATACAACAGTGAGGAAAAAAATCTATTGGTATCATGAACATGAACTCTGAGCAACATTCAAGTAGGACTTAAACCTAATACATTTAAAATTGTGTTTAATTTAATAATTTAAATGCCTCAGATCTTCTAAAAAGTCAATTTCTTTACAGTGCTAGAATACCTCATTATATTGTGTTGTTTGTGTACATATATGTGTGTATTTGTCTGGAAGGATCAAAAACTCAAACATTTAAAACATCCCAAATTTATGAAACAAATAAAATTAGTTAAAACAGAAATATCTTGACAAAATGGTCTTTTTAAGAAAATAAAAATGATTTTCTCATGCTTACAAAACACACTGATTTACAGGATGCCTCATATTTTGATGACAAAGAAGAGGGCAAGGAACAGTGATTTCTGAATTCTAATAAAAATATGATGATTAGGAGAGCGAGTCTATATAGAATATAATAGGTGTGAATACTGCAACTTGTTCTTGATGAGAGAAAGCAAGCAGGGACTGGACCGGATTCGGCAAGCGCTTTATCACTGTTCTCGGGCTCTTTGTGATATGATTCCTGGGACAGGGGTGTTCATCATGACTTAAATGCTGCTTGAGAGTTCCTAAGAGTACTTACCGCCTGCCTGATTCTGGATAATGAAAATACGATGTGGTTTAAAAGGAAGATAATGGACAGGCAGAGAGAGATCGAAAATGCCCGAAGGTTATGGAAAGGAAAAAAGGCGTCGCCTTTCATTATCTGTATTATCACAAAGTTCTGTTTATGTTTTTCCTCAGACGTGCTGTTAATGCAATTTTAGTGTACTGCTAAACCTTACCGCTAATGTTCAGAACTGAACCTGTCATATTGCCAGTGAAAGATCGTTACTCTGAATGTTGCCCTTCTACCACTTTAATGTTGCTGTATGATACTTCTCTGGTTGCCCAAGCCCCAAATTCATAATTTCTATTTTTCTTGTCCCCTTTCTACTCCACATATATCACCATATGTAAAAATGTTGTACCTATTTTACATTTTTCCAGTTTTTTCCATAACCTAAATTGCCGTCTAATCTCAGTTAGGTTCATCAGCATCATTGTCTTGGAGCCTTTTCTATTTTATATACACTGTTTGCATATATTTTTTTTCCTCACTCATTACTTGCCTTGGGCTTGATGTACATATTTTTCACATTCAGTATTTTTACTTCTACTGCACAAAGCCTTTAATGATTCTTGATTATTTTGTACTTAAACCTTATTTTTAAGCCCCCTTTAATATAAATTTAAGATCCTACATTTTAATTTCTATTATGTAATAAGTATTTTAGGTTTATAGTTTATTTTTCTAAACTGCAATGCAATATATTTGTAGTTCTTATCACCACACCCTAAAATTAGATTTAAATTTTGCCGAGTGTCTTTATATGTGCTGCCGAAACAAGCACTTGCCACGTGTCTGGATCTCTCGTATTATTACCAGCCCAAGAAAGAATAAAGAAAAGAATACTCTATATTATCACACTTTTTACAATTCTTTAAAAAGTATAGGCAATGAGAGTGTTTTATTATCAATCATTTTATTAAAATGTAACATTATTTCCAACATTTTTATTATTAATATTTTTAAAATTTGAAGCTAATATATTTATTCAATAAATATACACTAAGCATTTGTTATGCACCAGATACTCTAGCAGGCATTGTCCTACAAACACTGAGAAGACAGATAAACCTAAATTCTAGAAGACAATGTTAGGTAAACACCCAATCAAAATGATTTCAGTAGAAGTATTTCTATAGAAAGTGAGAGCACTAATGGTGAGAGGTTATTCAATATCTTAGGTAGAATAGTCTGATTATTCTTCCTTTTTGATGAACTCAGAAAATTGAGCTTAGATTTGCATGGGAAAATGGTACTAACATCTTGACAGTCCAAATGATATCGGTCTTAGTCAGTTTTGTGTCACTGCAACACATTCCTGGGAGAAACCAACTTAAAGGAAGAAAGACGTATTTTGACTTACAGTTTCAGAGATTTCAGTCCAAGGTCCCTGAGCTCTCTTGCTTTCAGGCCTGCAGCAAGGCAGTACATCGCAGTGGAAGCGGGTGGCAGATGACAGCTGGAGCACTCGGGGAAGGAAGCTAGCAAAGAGAAAGAGCTCACTTTTATGAGAAAGTCCCTCTTTCAAAACCGTGGAACCCAGAATCCACAGATGGGGTAATCCACTCCTGAGTTCAGAGCCCTCCGGACCCAGTCAACTCCCAAAGCCCAGTGTCCAGCCACTGCCTCACAGAAGGTCAAGCCTTCAACACAAGAGCTTTTAGGGACATTAGTGTAAATTTGGGGAACATCAATATAGTATAATTAATCTATAATGATACACCTACCAAAGAGAATGCCATGGTGTCAAGTTGGTGATATGGGTAATACTCGCTTAAACATTTAGATAGGGATTTATAAACCTTAAGAAGAGTTTGCAAGTTTAAAATTTAGTTAAGTTTAGGTATTAAGCTATGCGATGTTTTGGTATAAAAGGGAACATTTTAACTTCTCTATAGTTAAAATTTATAAAAAGCATCACCTTTCATGAATGAATTATACTTCCTCACTGGCCTCTATTTTCCAACATGTGATACTAAGATAATACAAAATCCCAGGAAGAACTTGTTATTTAGAATTTGAAATAATACAGGAAAAGAAAAAAATGATGAAAAAGAGGTAGAGATATGAGATAGAGACAAAGTCATAATAGTATTTTGTCACATAAACAGCAACTCAAATTTATTTTAAGAAAATAGAGAATGTTCACCTACATCAAATGCTGCTTAAAGGTAGGCTGAGGAACAACCCAAGAAATAAACATTAAATATTCTACCATGAGTGCAATTGATGACTATAACAAGAGCATGTTTATTAAATTGAGGATGAAGTGAAAGGATGAGAAAATAGAACAGAGCTACAATATTTGCGTTATTTTATTTTTATTTTTGTTTTTTAGTACATCTTTGCAGGGCACAATATGCAATTCATCATGGGGAACTGGTACACATACATGGCACATCATAATTATTTTTATGCCCCTTTCTCCTCCTAATCTCCCTCCTCCCTTCATCTCTTGGTTTCCTTCCCATACAACATTGATAATAGGTTTTCTTTTGGGTTGTATTGGAGATAAGTGAATGAGATATTTGTGAAAAAGGTAGATGAGAAAATGTCATAAAGGGAAGTCTTTTTTGTTAGTTTATAAACAGGCCAGGGCAAAAATAGGTAAAGTTTAAATTTAAAATATATGAAATGACGATCGGAGTGACAGTGACTCTCCCTAAGGAAAAACTGGTGGCAGAGAAGAGAAACAAAATAATTGCCCTAATGAACACATTAAGTGTTCTAGAGATGAAATTTGAAAGTGAAGCAAATCGAAACTTGAAGCAGAGGCCAAAATCAGAGGAAAAACTGTTAGGTGAAGATACAGGCTTTAGTAGATGTTTTGGTGCAAGGATAAGAACTTTCCTCAATTCCAGTGATTCGTTTTTCTACTACACGGGAGAGAAAAATCACGACCTTTGAGAGTTGACAAAAGTTTTATATAATGGACTTCATAGTCATGAATTTCAAGCGAGACTAGTATGTTAATTCTTTTTAAAAATACTCACCTACAAGTAGGGATGTGGCAAAGAGTTGAGATTTGAGACGTAGAGAATAGAAAACAGAAGAGAGTAGCTTTTTATGAGATACAGTGTCCTGAGGAATATGTAACATCTTCAAAACCAGAATCCCATGTTTGAGGTATTTTTCATTTTATTTTCAATAATCTTCTCATGTTCTTACCCTTCTAATTTCAAAAGACATATTTTGAAAAGATCTGATAAATTCTCCATATAATTATTTAAACCAAGCATTCATGTATTTGTCCACAACAAAACAATTTTGGAAAACAGAAAAATTCAAAAGTTTGATGGAAAGTCTCAATAATTAAAAAGTTTCACTTACTACAAAATTGGTGTATTTCCAAGATTTTTAACTGAATTTTATATAAGACATATTCAATTGCAATATAAATAAAATGTTACTAAAATTCAATAGTCTTTAGCATGTATATTATATATGTATATCATACATAATTACATCACTCCCCATCAAAAAAATTAAAGTTAAAAATTGTTTATTTTGCAGTTTTGTTAAATATAATATTTTGCTTTCCACTCGGTTTCTTGAAATAATAAAAATATTTTTACTTACCTTATTAGTTAGCAACAAAATTCTGAATTTGTACATAATTTTTTTATTGGTAGATATTTGTAGTACGTACAGACTAAATTTCTCAGTGGGAGCTGGTACTCATACATAACACAACTCAATTCATTTTCTAAAAATCCTATTCCTTTCCCCTTTCCTGACACCCTTCCTACAACTCTTCATCCCCTTCCCTTTTGCCAAATATTTATCCTCCTATTTCCTATTACCTGTTTTCATTTTGCTTTTTAGTAATATATGCTTTGAGTTTCTCATATCAGAGAAACCATGTGAGTGCTAACCTTGTGTGTCTAATTCATTTCACTTAACATTATGGTCTCAAGGTGTATCTATTTGCCTTCATATGATTCAAGTTTATCTTTCTTTATGTCAGAATAACATTCCATTGTGCACAACTGCCAAATTTTCTTTATTCATTGGTTGATGGACATGTAGGCTGTATTCTAGATTTAGCTATTTTAAGTTGCGCTGCTATAAACATGTATGCACAGTTTTCACTGTAATAAGATGGTTTAAATCTTTGGGAAGATACCTAGAATGGGAATAGGTGGGTCCAATGGAAATTTTAGTTTTAGTTTTTTTGAGAAATCTCCATACTGATTTCCTTAGTGGTTTTAGTATGTAAACTAATAAAAATGGTTCCTTTTCCTCTGCAGCCCCACTAACATTTGCTATTATTTAATTTCTTGATGAGAGTCTTTCTTTCCAGAGTAGGGTGGAACCTCATTGTTATTCTAATTTTCATTATTTCAAAATGAGTGATGGAAAACTTTTAAATTGTATTTTCTATGCATTTGCAAAATTGTTGGGCTATTGTCACCAGGAAGCCTGATGATATGCAGACCAAAGTTAGGGAAATAGTGCTGTTTGCTCTTAGTATATTGCAGTGTTTTTCAAATACTGAAAATTATTCGTCCTTCTTATGAAAATAACACAAGAGATTTGTTTTCACTAGTTAAAAGGTGGTGCCCACAAATTTATATATCTGTCTCTTTGTCTGTCTGTCTGTCTGTCTGTCTATTTAGAGGCTGGAGTCTAGGTGATTCTGATCAAGCTAAGAGCCTTACTTGGACAAACACTAGCAAAGTGGCTTAAATATGCAGAAATTGGAGTCAGAACAATCTTGATACATATATCTACTCTGTGTTACTATGTTATTTATTATTTATGGTTATAAGTCTATGTTTACCTTTTATGTATTGATCTATTCTATGTAAATCAAATTTTTACCTAAGAGCTCCAGAGCTCATGCACACAGTGGAAATTCAACCTTCAAACTGAAGTCAATTCTCAATAATTCAGTAGATGGTTCCTCTGTCCAGCGCAAGGATAATTCATGCCTCTAGCTGCTTCTCCTTCCTCACAGAGCTTGCATTTTGGCTGCTTTGCTTTTTGTGATTTTTCTCCCTTAGAGGATTAACAGTGATGAAATACCCAGGTGCATCATTCTGACAATCTCACTTTCAAATTGTAAGTTGCCAGCTTTTACCCAAATCAACATTTTGGTAAAAGATTCTGCATTTGATGTCACTTGTTTTCTCTACTACAGTCATAACCAAATTTATGTCCTCATGCAAATAGCCACATGCCTTGATGTAGGAACCAGGTTGTAGTTTGTATTTCTCGTGCTTGCTCCAGCGTGGGTACTATATGTACATTCCTAATGCATTTTTGTTTTCTGCTGTCTTCCACTTTCAGTAAATATTTTATGGCTGTTCTGAATGAGCCTCGCTCTATATTAACAGCTATTTTGCCCATATAGCAACCAATAATTTGGTAAAAATGTAAACCAGTATAGACATGAGAAAATACACCATTTCTATCTAGTGTTACTAGTTAATGTTTATTTATTAGGCAATTCTGATATATATAAAAATGGTAAATATTCCCAGAATGGTAAATATTCTCGTAAACACGTTATAGTAGATCTTTAATGAAATTCATACTTTGTAAGAATCTATATTTTGGAATTGTTGGAAATGTAATGGAATGTCAAGTTTGAGGCATTGTAAAATTAATTAAGATCTGTTATATACATGACGAACAAATCTCCATGGTGACTACAACCATCATGTACTACAAAAAAGTACTACTGAAAATAAAACTTTAAAAATAAGGAAGCCTACAGAAAACTTATCAGTGAGTTTTCTCAATCACTTTCTTCATCTTGATCCTATTTTCTACAATTATCTTTCTAATCTATGTCATTTTGCTGTGTCTCGTGTTTCTATCATGCTTCATGAGCCACATCGTGTGGTGTTACTTACACCATCATTTTACTAGATGAACAAAATCTCAGAACAGGCTCTGTTTATATGATAGAGAAATAAACACTAATTTTATTTAGTTTCAGGAAAAACTTAACTAATCCTTGGGGCTAGTATTCTTTCTTGAATTTAAAATTTAGTTTTTCACAGCAACACAATTTGTCATAGCTAAGTCTTGGAAACAACCCAAATGCCCAACAACTAATGAATGGCTAAAGATGATGTGGTTTTTCTACGCAATGGAGTACTACTCTGCCATAAAAAAGGATAAACTAGTCATTTGTAGGTAAATGGATGCACCTTGAGAACATACTCTTAAGTGAAATAAATCAGTCACTCATGAGTACACATCAAATTGTTTCTCTTATATAAGAAACCATAAGTGTACATAAAGACAAAGAGGCATAATAGATATTAAGTAAAAGAAAGATAATATTAAAAAGAGAGGAGAACTAGAAGGGGAAAAGAAGGAAAGGAAAAGGGAAAGAAAAGGAAAAGGGAAAAAATAGAAAAATGTAAACAAACCTGCTGTAAATAAGGAAAGGTGGGAATGAAAGGGACAAAATAACCACGATAAATGGGATCATTATGTATACAATGTACCACTGCATGCTCTTGGTAAAAAAAATAAAAATTTAAAAAATAAAAAATAAAAAAAATAAAATTTAGTTCTTGATCATGTACAGGTAGAATGCCAAAACAACCACGTCAAATTTTCCTTCAGACAAATCTATAATCATCCATAACTTGCATAGTGGCTATTTCAAAGATATGGCTGTTTTGTTCCTCGTAATTTCTCAAATGGCTCTGTGGACTCGATATTATGAGTCTAACACAAAATAAGGACATCTTCCTAATGTTAAAGAAAGACACATGACAAAACTTTCCTTTCCTCCTACAAATACAGAATACGTGTTTCTTTCATTTTTTGGAAAGATGAACTTTTCAAAGTATTTACCTCTAACCCTTTTGCAGTGGAAAATCAGAGTGATTTCTCCTTGTAAATGGTTTTATTATTGGCTTTCGCATTTGTGCAGGCTCTTTGAATAATCTATGCACCATTAATGACAGCTACTACCAAACGAATGCATGAGATTTTGTGTTTGTGCCTGCTCCTTTTACTAAAGGGCACAGCATCAAAATTAATTGAAGAACAAAAATGACTGGAGACAAATTAAGATGTATTAGGAATTTAAGAAAAACTCATCAGGATAAATCACTTGGCATGTCAAAACCAACTTCAACTGTCTCAGTCAAACTGAAGAGACTATCACGTGCATTAAGAAATTTGAACTAATTGTAATGTTTACTAGATATTTTTGGTAACATTAAAAATTGTATTTAATATCATTAACTGGTTATATTCCTATCTAGAAAACTATCTTCACTCTACTGACCTAAGAGGACGAGCACTCCATTTGATTAATCGAACAAATCATTACATTGAATTCTCCAGATCCATTCAGTAACTACAAACATTTGAGCAACAAAATCCAAATCCATACAGAATAGTGTTAAAAGTAAAATTGCTGTCATATTTTATCTATGAGTTTAGAATGAGGGCAAGGAAAATAGCTCAATAGGCAAATTGAATTTCAGTTATTTAAAGGACAGGTTTTATTTGAATTTTAACATAGTATTCGACCTGTAAAAATGGAGCCAATTTTTAGGATAAAACATTCTTCAGAAAAATTAGGTGAAGTGGTTTTAAATTTTAACAGATTCCAATCCATATTAGAGTAGTTGAGGCAGTTTGTGTTTTATAGATGGTGTACAGAATTGCACGAAAAAAATTTCATGGAGATTCTGCACTGAAAATGTGATAAATTTTAGGTTTTGAAACTTAGTAGACAGATTACTATCCATCTTGTTATCTAGAAATGAAACATAAGGTGACAATGATAACAAAATCTGTTTTTAGTCTTACAGAGTAATGAAGTGTGGAACAGTATTTCTTTTGTGATCAAATTTGATGCAGATTACACAGTTTATTCAAAACCAAACACACACAAAAAAAAACCAAAAAAAAAAAATTAAGTCTTGGAAATGGCTTACAAATTCTCTTATTCCTGAAAGGATTCTGATTGATTGATTGATTGATTGATTGATTTTGGTGCCAGGAATCAAACTCGGGGCCTTGCACTGATTTATTTTTAACAAACAAGGAGCATTATACATACACCATTTTGATTAATTTTATCATCAACCCTTAACTTGCCTCCCAATTAATTGTGAACTCAGATTGTCAAAAGGCAATAATGAGTTATAGTGAGTGACACACAGCAGAACGGGAAACGTATCCACGAAGGAGTTAGGATAGAGTAAGAAGTATGAATAATTTAAAATTGATTGGATCCTCAATGGAAAGTGAGGATACTCAGCCCAAAGACTAAATGAAGGTTACGAAATATGTTTTGAAGAATAATTTAACCCAATGATGGCCCAAAACCTATTAACAGAAGTTAAAATCTTCAATTCTTAATACATTTTGAATTATTATGAATACTGTAATACTGTATCTATGGCTAATGAGAAAGGTTGTATTCAGTGTAGATTTTGTCATTGTTGACTGTGTTTGAATACAAATCGAACAAGTATCCATTTAGTATTCAATGCCTATTTAGCATTAAGAAATTTTGGCATATACAAATTTAACATATAACTTCTACAATTAAGACGAAAAATGACAATTCAATGTTATCTTTATCCTGATTAATGTATTTAGTTATACTGTTTTATCCTTGTCATAATCACCTGACTGCAAGTATGAGATTATGGTCATAGAATTAGAAAGTAATAAATTAATTTTAGTTGTTTTATTATCTCTGATTAAATTGGGAGTAGAAGTTTTGAAAGAATTATTTATGAAGGAAACCATAGTTATCTCTTAAGTGAATGTGGCAGAAGTTATTGCTTTTGTCTTAGTTATTTCCTAGTTGCTGGGACAAAATATTCAACACTCACAAGTTAAAGGAGGAAAGGTTTATACTAGCTCACAGTATCTAGAGGCTTCAGTCCATAGTCAGCTGGCTTCGAGGCAGAGGGGCATCGCAGAGGAGAAAAAAATCTGTGTCATGGTAGGCAGAAAAAGCAGTTAGCCTGCCTTCCATCTTTCCTTTCATATTCCACCCGGACTACAAATTTATTGATTGGTACCACCCACACAGAAGGTGGGCCTTCCAGTATCCACAGCCGGAACTATGCAAAACCAATTAGTTATCACACACCCTTAATCCCAGTATCACATTTTTGATCTCAGTATCACACACCCCTGATTTAATCATGTCCCAAAAGCCCCATCTATGAGAGCATGAGGCTTTGCAGGGACATCTGAAAACAAGCCATAGTAATCCTTATGTATTATCCCTGAATTCTCAGGGTAGTTTTTGTTTGATTATAGTTTTAAATCAAGAACATAAAACTTCTCAGCTATGTTTCTGTTGGTCTGTGTGTGTGTGTGTGCATGTGGCCTTCACACTAAGCTACAACCCAATTCTTTATTATATTTTATTTTCAGACAGTGTTGTGGTTTGTGTCTACATGTTCCCCCAAAGACTCAGCAGTCATAGATGGGCCCTTTTCAGAGGGAGCTGAATCTAGAGTGTGTGATTGTTGCATAATGCAATGCTAGGATTAAAGGTGGCAGGATTGAGGGCAGGTGATTACTAAATCAGCCTAGTGACTGGATTGGCAGCGCCCTAATCCTGGTACCCTGGACAGAACATAAATGGGGAAGAAAAAAATTGCCAAGGGCCCTTGCTTGCCTTGCTGCCTTCTGCGTGCCGTGAAGTTCCTCCTCTGTGATGCTACTCTGCCTTGGAGCCAGCCAACTATGAACTAAAACCTTTACAAACTGTAAGCCAAATAAACCTTTCACCCTTTAATTTTGGGTGTCAGCCATTTTGTCTCAGCAATGAGAAAAGAAGCTAAAATATACAGGTTCTCAATAATTTGTCCAGGCTGGGCTCAAACTTGGGGATCATCCTGCCTCAGTCTTACAGAGTACTAGTATTATAAGCACATGCTAACATGTCCAGCTATCCTAGCAAATATTTTAAAATTTTTCTTGTCGTATTTTTTCTAATACCTCTCCAAAAGTTATTTTATGAGTTTACCAAAAACTAATTTATTAATACAAAATGTTATATAATGAAAGAAATACTGTTCTGTGGGATATATACATAGTAAGAAAGATTTTCTTTTTATTCTATTTTGTTTGGGTTAAATAAATTTTAGTGGCTAACCACTATTTCATTTATTTATTAATATTTTGAAGGATCTGAAGATTTTCTAGTAAAAAACTCAATTTAACTTTACTCAGTCTGGGTCTTCTTAAATTGCTTTTAGCACAGAACATTTTTATCAAGAACTACTACTGATATGATTTTTAGACACTATTTTAAGCAAGGTATAAATTAACAAATTATGTTGGGCACCATGGTTCATACTCATAATTTTAGCACTTGGGAGGCTGATGCAGGAGGATCACCATGAGTTCAAGGACAGCATGGCCTGCAGAGTGAGTTCAAGGGCAGCCTGAAATACAAAAAAGAGATCCTACCTCAAAAAAAAAAAAAAATTGTTCAACATGCAACACTAACAAATAGTTTGTGATACAAAAATAATAAAGGGGCTCCTGGCAAAGTTGGTATGTATTGTAAAAGCCAAAAAACAAAAATCCCAAGTAGATTAAACTGGAAGATTCACTAAGAAGAAAGAATGCAAATAAAACATTAAAACACCAATGAAGCACATTTCTACTAATATTGAGGGTAAATTAGTAGGAAAGTAGGCCAGTACAACTCATTTCACCAAATATATTGCTAGAATTGAGGATTTGCATTATTGTACAAAAGAAATACATTAAATTAGAGAGATTTGCATTTTAACAATATAGATCATTACAGAAAAAAATGTATGCAATGTTTTGTCAATGGTTCTTAATACTTAGCATGCCGTGAGTGTTCCTAAAACAGCCTCCCCTAAAGAATTTGGTTTGGTCAGTCTGCACAGCTGAAGTTTCACATACTGCTCAAGATATTTTGTTCTACACAAAACATAAACACATAAAACAGTGAGGACTTAATGTTTAGGAGGCAACCTCATGAAGTCTCATTTTCAAAGGTAAATGAATAAATGGGAATTTCCTGTAAAAGAAGTTCAAGAGCCACAATTATCTCTAAAAACATAATTTATAGAATGACGGATAAATTATTCCAGTGAGTTGGAATCTATTGGAATCATTATTCCCATACATGGAGTTAACTGATTATCTTGGATTAAAAAATATTTATGTGTATGTGTGTATATATATATATATATATATATATATATACACATATATATATACATATATTTATAAAATGTAAATACAAATAAATGATATAAATCCTAAAAAGTGGAATGCACAAGAAGAGTTAGTATAAGGAAAATAAAAAGAAAGTAGAGTTACAAAATTCTAATAAAAATAAATAGAACATTGCTTATTTGGAAAAAACAATGGAACAATAAAAATACCATCTTATGCAAAAAAATGTAACTCAAACATGAGTGAGTCTAACATATACAGACACACACACATATAAATATATGGGTATACAGGTATTTATATATATATGGGTATATATATTACATATATATATAGGTAAATTTTTGTGATGGGTAATTTCCTGTGTAAAAAATGTAAGCAGACCATAGAAAACCAGATTAATCACCATTTCTAGTATATCTGTGAGCATGTTTCCTGAGGAGATTAGCATTTAAATTTTTAAACTCGATAATATAGATTTCCCTTTCCAATCATGGTTGGACATTATCCAAGACAATGAGGATCTGAACAAAACTCAGGGTGGATGAAAGAGGAATGTTGATTTTTTTCTTGCTTTGCTACCGGGGATGAGGGACTTCATCCCAACCTCCCTTGCCTGGAAATGAATTTACATCAACGGCCAGGGCCCTGGGCCCTGAGATTTGGCTCGTGTGTCACCGCTGGCTCCCCTTGTTCTCCAGCTCACAGATCGCATGCTCTGTGGAACTGTGCCTTCAGGGACTGTGCAAGACAATTCTTTAAAAAAGTTCCTCTCATATATTTATTTATATTCTATTAGCTCTCTTTCTTTGGAGAACACTAATTACTTTCTGAAAAGTTAACTGGACTCCAAGCAGGAGAAACACAATAGGAGAACCAAAATCCAAATAATCCATGTCCCATCACAAGAAACTTAAAAAGATTTAAAAATAAAAGCACAACTTCTGAAAGTCAAAATTTAAGAAAATAAAACTTAAAAAAATTATAGAAAATGCTACATAAAGGACAACAATAATTTGAATGACTTCAGATCCGTCATGAAAAGTACAGAGGCCAAAAAAACAGTGAAACTAACATCTTTAAAGTGTTCAAAGAGAAGACTTCTAACGCAGAATATGTGCCCTGAGAACAAACCTACTAGGAATGACAGAAAAATAAAGACATCCTCAAGTAAGGAAGATCTAAAAGAACTCATGAACAGTAGACCTGCCAGTACTAGTAAGGAAATCTCTTTAGCCTACTAGAAAATAATGCCCAAAAGAAGCATTCAGAACACACATACTCACAAACACCCATAGTGCATGTCTGCATGTGTATGCACACCTGAGTGTAAAAATCTTGAGGTTTGTAGACTACACATGTAAGCTAAATATAACACAAAGACCACAGGCAGGAGGAAATAATCTGTATTGTCATATGACTTCCATATTTTAGTCAAAATGACACAAGTCTGCACAGTCATTCGGAGGTGAAAATTTTATATGTATTGTGATATTTAGAGTAACCATAGTCTATAAATTAATGTGATTTAAAATTATTTAAGTAATTCAAGACATGGTAAAATATATGAAACTGAAAGCAAAATTTAGTGGAAATTATAAAGTACTAAAATTAAATAAATTTAGTAGACCTGATTTCAACTATGTTAAAAATTACATTAAATAGTAATATTCTAAATTCTCTGATTAAAAGGCAGTAAAATATTCAGGATATCTAGGTTACACCCCAAAATATTATGGCACAGAATGGAGAGAAATTACTATGTAGTGCCTAGAAAAATAATTTATATTTAAAAAGAGACAGAAATCTAAAGTAGAGAAATAATGAAAGATATATCACACAAACCCATAGGAATAATACAGTTGGACTAATTCTTAAAATAGAGCTAAATAAAACTTGCACACTGAATTTTACAAAAGGTAACATACAGGAGTCATGGGTCCCTGGTGATAGTGACTCACTGCTGAAGAAAAGTACTTACTCTGGACTCAAAGAAACAGAAAACAAAATGGGGTAAAACTTCATTGCCACACACCAGTGCTCCCAGCCCGACAACCAGTAAGAAGTGAGACAGCAGGCAAGGCAGAAGGTTCTACAGTGCCAACAATTTTAATAATAACAATGAAAATAACACACACAAGCTTGGCTAAAATTCAGAGTTTAGAGGGTTGGAAGGGTCGAACTGGCAGAGAAGAACCTCAGTTCTGTGCCCAAATCACAAAGCAACACAGGAATGGAGCTACTCCCAGGAGCCAGGAGAGAGAGAAAGAACACCGTCTCGTGGTTCCTGAATGTGGGGCTGAAAAATAAGAGTGATCAGAATCTGTGTTGGCAAACCTCAGGGAAGACAGAGAAGCCCATTATATTTACCCCCAAATCAATCAAGATAATCAGATGACAGCTGCCTGCAGGGGGCACACCCAATGATCAAAACCAGGACGACTGGACAGGTAACTGTCTCCAAGAGAAGAGACTGGCTAATCAAAACTAGATGGGAGCACCAGGAAAGGGGGAGCTGTGCAGAATGTGGTTTTTATTCTTATTTCTATGGTTATTTTGGCAATTACAGCTATTATGACATTGCTAATTTGTTGTATTTGGGCTATTATGATTGACTTTTGTTGTTGTTTCTGCTCTTTTATTTTCTTCTTTTCTATTTTTTCTATTCTGGTTTGATTTTTCTTACTCTCCTTTCTTTGGGTTCTTATTTATTGGTATTATATGATTAAAACACGTTTTTCAAGGGTTTGCCATGTGATCTGCTCCCTCTTTAGTGTGTCCTCTTGCCTATTCTTTAACTCTCTCCATGCGTGATTTTTAGACCTCCCTACCCATCACTACCTAGTTTTCTTACTTCCCTTCCTCTTCATCTGTCTAATGCCATAAACATAACAAGAGGTTGTAAAAGGGCATTAGAGAATAAGAACAAGTGCTTCAAAGTAAACAGTACCATGTAGTGGCATATCCAGGTAATCCTGAACAAATTTGGGCTTAGATGAACAAAACAAAACTACTATTGAATATGTTAACAGGTACCAGGAATCTCAGTCTACCTCTACCAATAAATACATAGCCACTCATGTACAGACAACCTCTACACAAACGCTCTTCCCAAACACCTTCCTACATGAACCTTTTGTCCTAGCTATAAAATAACCCCAACAGATTTCAACTTCTTGTCTCTGTTCTTTTGACTTGTTGAATATCTCTGATCTTCCTCTCTTCTCATTGACATAACCCCTTCCCCTCGCTTTCTTTCTGCCTCACCACGCTTCACACATCCCAGAACAATATAGTCTGGAAGAAGTAAATATAAAAGTATGAAATTATCAAAGCAATTTTAAGTGTTTATGATTGATGTATGCTTAGTTCTATCGGCATTTTTATATTCAGTAGAAATTCTCTCAACAACATAGTGACAGGGTCCAACATAACTAAACTGAAGAACTTATAGTTGTGAACAACATTCGTAGACAAATAAAGCCATAAGCACATCACTGGAAAACAGGAATTAGCTAAATAGACCTTCATATTTGCAACAACTCTTCTAACTACATTTGACCTCAACCCTCAGCAACAACTGTGTGTGTGTGTGTGTGTGTGTGTGTGTGTGTGTGTGTGTGTGTGTGTGTGTATAAATTGGAATGTGGGAAAATGAGAAAACAAGATTATAAAATCCCCCAGGTCTCACAATTCTCCCACAGCAGAACAAAGGGACACAGACATAGAGGAAAGCAAATATCAGGTAGCAGAATCTTACAAAATGATTTATTTGTGTTTTGTTTTTGAGACAGGATCTTACTATGTAGTTCAGCCAGGACTTGAACTCAGTATGTAGCCCAGGCTGACCTTGAATTTGAGGTGCTTCTCCCGCCTCAGCCTCCTGAGTGTTGGGATTGCAAGTGTGGGTCACCACACTCAGACTTACAAAATGATGAAAGGACAGCCAAAGAAATTCAGTGATTTCAAAGTGAATATGACTCACGAATGATGGAACTAACAAAAAATGGCCAAGAAACATATGGGAGAAACAAAAAGTTAGAAGAGCAGACCAAAATGGTTCAAAACATGAATGACAAGCTTACTAAAGACATAGACCATAAAAAGATGCCAAGTAGAAATTCCAGTGATAAGAAATTGTATAGAACTCATGCATAGTAGAAATGAATAAGGGAAGAGTTTCATAAATCAAGGACTAAATGTAAAATCACAAGGAATTACTCAGGGAATCTTTAAACACTAAAATAGAACAAGAAAAATTAATCCAATAGTGACTAAATCATTCTGAGAAGACTAACATAAGGATTATTGGAGTTAGAGAAAAGTTAGAAAACAACACACATAGAACAAAGAATCTGGTCACAGAAATCATAATAAAAATATTCCAAGTACGCAAAAAAATTTCAATATGCATTTAAGTGAGTATCATAGAACACCAATTAACTATGATGAAAAAGAAACTCCCCTCAACATAGTCAAAACCCCAGATGTCCAACAAAAGGATGGAATATCCGAGGATGTAAGAAGAAAGGAAAAAATTACTCTTAAAGTTAAACTCATCAGGATTACAGCAGACTTCTCAGTATCAACTTTAAAAGTCCAGGAGATCTTGAAGGTAAGGCCTTTAAAGCAAACAAATTACAACCCAGATTAATATAGCCAGCAAAACTATTTTTCTAGTTTGATACAGAAAGAAAGGCATCCCCCTAAAAATAATATTTTAAAAGGTACACAAGCAACAAAGCAAAAAAATACTCAAGAATATCCTAGACAGAGACAACTAACCCAACAAAGTATAAAAAGCAGATGGAATTCATACATCAAGTAAAGCAAATAGTGAAACAAAAAAAGGAAAAATGAAGAAGCCATCAACAGCAAAAAAAAAAAAAACACAAAGCAAGAATAAATAAATACTTTTCTGTAGTAACTCTTAAAGTAAGTAGTCTCAAATCACCAATAGAAAAAACAGATTGGCAGACTGGATCAAAAACAAAATCAAAATAGAATCCAATAGTTTGCTGCATTCGTCAAACACATATAATTGAAAAGAAATCCATAGAAGATAAACCAAAACCTAGAAAACAATATTCCATGGACCAGGACCTTAAAAGCAATCAAGGGTAGCAATCTTATTTTGAGAAAAAGTAAACTTCAAGTGTAAACTGATAACAAGATACAAAGTAGGTCACTACATATTAATCAGGGAAATGGTTTGACAGTATGAGGTAACAGCCTCCAGTACAAGTACACTTAATTTCATAAGGAAAACATTACTGGATATAAAAGATCAAATAAACACTAACACAATTACAAATGGTGACCTCAATCCCATATTTTCATAAAGACACAGATCAACTAAACAAAATATCAACTAATCAGAGATAAAACACAATTTTGAACAAATGGACCTAATATGGATTTAATAGACATCTACAGAGTGTTCTACCCTATTACAACAGAATACACACTCTTCTCAGTCACACGGGAAACTTTCTTCAAAATAGACCACACGCTAGTCCACAAATCCTGCTGAGACAAACACCAACTAATGCAAATCGCCCCGTGTGTGGTGTCAGATCACTGTGTGCCTGGAAAGAGACTTCAATCACAAAATAAACCACAGAAAACCTGAAATAACCACCTGAAAACTGAATAACACACTCTTTCTAAAAAAATTAAGGTGCATTTTTGACTTACATAATAATCACATTCATCATAGAATTTTTACCTGTACATAATGTATCTTAATACTGTTTTTTTTCTATTCCCCACTCTTCCTTTCAATCCTTCTTCCCCTCCCCATTTATAAAACTTTGTTTCTATTGTTTTTCTTCCATTATTTTAAAATTTTGTATTCCTGTTGCTTCCTTCTCTTCCCCATCTCCTTCCCTTGTTCTCCTTCCCATTTGAACATTTTCTTATACTTCCCAATGTCTGTCTTCTGGTTTGTTCCTTATTATTTATTGGGTGAAGACTTCTCCACTGTTGATGGGAGTGTGGATTGGTACAACCACTATGTAAATCAGTATGGAGAGTCCTCACAAAATTAAAACTAGATGTCCCATTTGACCTAGCTATTCCTCTTCTAGACATCTTCCTTAAAAAGTGAAAAGCATCTTACCACAATAATATACGTGCCCATTTTTATTGCAGCATATTTGGAATAGCCAAATCTTTGAAACAGCCCATATTCCCATCACCTTTGCGCTTTTCACACAAGAGAAGCAATACAATATTTAAACATGTGTGTTCAATTTATTTCACTTAATATTATATTCTCAAGGTTCATCCATGTACCTAAAAATATCTCGTTTATCCTTCTTTATGGCAAAATAGTACTCCATTGTATGTAAGAACCACATTTTCTTTATTCATTCATCCACTGGTGGGAATTTGGGCTGTTTTGAAGATTTAGCTATTACAAAATGTGCTGCAATAAAAATGAGCACATATATTATTATGGTATGATACTTGTTACTTTTTGAGGAAGATACCTAGAAGAGGAATAGCTAGGTCAAATGGGACATCTAGTTTTAATTTTGTGAGGAAGCTCCATACTTATTTACATAGTGATTGTACCAATTCACTCTCCCACCAACAGTGGAGAAGTCTTCACTCAAAGTCTCACCAGCATTTGTCACTGGTTGATTTCTCGATGATGGCCATTCTTTGTAGAATAGGATGGACTCTCAGGGTTGTTTTAATTTGCATTATTCACAAGACCAGTGATGTTGAACACTTCTTTCATATATTTATATGCTATTTATACTTCTTCTTCTGAGAAATGTCTATTCATCTCACTAGGAGAGTCTGATTTTTTTTTTTTTTAGTTCTTAGTATATTCTAGATATTTTGTCTAAGGAGTAACTGGTAAAATTTCCTTCTCATTCTGTTCATTGTCTCCTCACTCTGTTGGTGTTTTCTTTTGGTGTGCAAAAGATTTTAATATGGGATGATACCAGTTTTTGATTCCTTGTAATGTTTCCTGTGTGATTGGGGTTTTATTCCTAAAATCTTTGCCTACATCTGTGCCTTTAAGACTTTTACCTATTCTGTCTTCCTGCAGACTGTGTTTCTGTTTTAATATTTAGATTTTTGATCCATTTCAATTTCAATTTAGTGCATGGTGAGAGATATGGGTCTAGGTTTAATCTTCAGCATGTGGATAGCCAGTTTTCCCAGCACCATTTATTAAAGAGGCTCTTTCCTCCAGTGAAGGTCTTTGGGCCCTTTGTCAAAGATGAGGTGGCTGAGTTGCCCTGAAGTTGTTTCTGTATCTTCTATTCTGTTCCATTGACCCTCAGGTCAGTTTTCTTGCTAGTACCATGCTGAATAACACACTCTTAAAGACTCACTGTGTCACAGAAGAAATCAAAGAAGTACTTAAACAATTCATGGAATCCAATTAAAATGCTGCTACATGCAACAGAGGGTGTGGGACCCAGTTAAAGCCATCCTAAGAAGGAAGTTT
>PVJO010005538.1:82169-97498 GCA_004026905.1 Hystrix cristata
AAAAAAAAAAAAAAAAAAAAAAAAAAAAAAAAAAAAAAACAGTGCATCTAAGACTCGAGTCTTTGAAAGAATGAACAAAGTAGATAACCAATAGTCAAACTGAACCAAAGAGAGCAAGAAAAGATTCACACCAGTGCAAATTAGAAATGAAAAAAGTGACATTGCAACAGACATTGCTAAAACTCAAAAGATCAATAATAAATACTATGAAAAATTGTACTCCAACAAATTGGTGAAACTTGAAGAAATGGATAGATTCCTAGACATGGTAAATTAGCAAAATTAAATGAAGAAGATGACAAAGCTAAAGAACCCAATAACAAGCAATGAAATTGAAGCAGTAGTAAAAAAAATTTACCAACATAGAAAAGTGTAGGAACTAATGGATTCACTTCTGAATTATACAAGACTTTCAAGGAGGTTAGATCACCAATACTCCTCAAAGGGAAGAAGCATTTCTAAGTTCATTCCTGGAAGCCAGTCTCACTCTGATTCCAAAAGCAGATAAGGATCCAACCGAAAAATACAACTGCAGGCCAGTCTCCTGAAAGAACATGGATGCAAAAATCCTCAATAAGGTGTTGGCACACAAAATGCAACAAATTATCAGAAAGATCTACCCAATTACAAGTAGACTTTTATCTCAAGGATGCAGGGACATTTCAACATATATAAATCAATAAATGTAATACATCACATAAACAGAAGCAAAAAGTTACATGACCAGCTCAGTAGACAAAGAAAAAACTTGAAGAAAAACAGTGAAGAAAATGGGTACACAGGGACCTTACTTCAGTCTAATAAAAGCTAATTATGACAAACCAACAGCCAACACAATCTTATATGGGAAGAAGCTGAGACCTTCCCCTCTAAAATCAGGAAAAGGACAAGGGTGTCCACTATCACCCTATCTGGTCAATAAATTACTCAAAACATTATCAGAGCAATAAGTCTAGACAAAGAAATAAAAGAGATAGGTATAGAAAAAAAATCATCATTATTTGCAAATGACATGATTCTCTGCATAGAAGCCTGAAATAATTCCACCAAAAGACATCTATGATTTATATCCAATTTCAGTAACATAGCAGTATACAAAAATCAATATAAAGCAATAGCATACCTCTACATGAATAATGAATTCACTGAGAGAGAAATTAGGAACATCATGCTACTCAAAATAGCATCAAAAATATTAAATTCTTTGGATTTAACTAACCAAGTGTGTGAAAGACCTCTCCAGTTAAAACTCTACATGAAAAGAAGATCAAAAAGGACATCAGAATTTGGAAAGATACACCCTCTTCCTGCATAGGCAGAACCAGTACAGTCAAAATGGCCATACATTGAAAGTTCATTTACAGATTGAATCCAATCACAATCAAAATATCAACAGTATTTCTCATAGGACTAGGAAAAAAAAAACTGCAATTTATATGGAATCAGAAGACACCCAGAAGGTCTAAAGCAATCCCGAGCACCAAGAGCAATCGCAAGCTGCATCACAACCCCAGACTCCAAGCTATACTACAAAGCTACAGTGATTAGAAAACACTATGTTATTGGCAAAAAATGACACATAGATCAATGGAACAGAAGAGCACAGAAGAAGAATGTTCAGCTCTCTGATCTTAGTGATATCAAAAACAGGCTGGGGAAAGATGGACCGTTTAACCAAAGACACAGACAAAACTTGGTATCCATATGCAGAATATTAAATTTAGACTCATATTTCTCATTATGTACTGAACTAAAGGCAAAAGCAATCAAATATCTAAATGTCGAACAGAAACACTTAATCTGCTGAAAGATGAAATAGATAATATTCTTGAAGACATAGGCATAAGATAGGACTTTTTGAACAGAACCCTAATGGCATAAGAAATAGTAGCAAGAATCAACAAATGGGATCACATCAAATTTAAAGGCTTCTCCACAGCAAAAATAAGCAGTACTGTGAAGGGGTAACTTACTGAATGGGAAACTTGTTTTGCTTAGGTACACCTCAAACAAAGGACTGAAATCTAAAATATATAAAGAATCCAAAAAATTAAGTGCTCCCAAATAAAAGACCCAATGAAAAAATAGGCCACTCAAATGAATAGACACTTCGCAGAAGAAGTACAAATTGCCCATAAATGCATACAGAAATATTCAAACGTCTTAGGCCACTACAGAAATACAGATTAAGACATCACTGAGATTTCATTTTACTCCAATAAGAAGGTAAACACCAGTAAACCAATAGTAATAAATGCTGACAAGGCTGCAGAGGAAAAGGAACAATCCTACATTGTTAATGGGGATGTAAACTAGTATAACTATTAAAAAACCAATATGGAGATTTCTCAAAAAATAAAAAAAATAGAAATTCCATTTGACCCAGCTATTCTCCTTCTAGGTGTGTTCCTGGAGAAGACAAAAGACATCATATTACGTGAATGCATGGATAACAATGTTTACAACAACACAATTCATAGTAGCCATACCATGCAAGTAGCCTATGTATCCATCAACAGAAGAATTAATTTTTAAAAAGTGGTATTTGTGCATAGTAGAATATTATGCTGCTATGAAGAAAGATGAATTTGAATCATTTGTTGAAAAATGAATGCATCTGAAAAACAATTCTAAGTGAAATAAATCAGAAACACCATTTTAAATACCATATGGTTTTTCCCATATGAGAAAAATGAAGAATAAAATATAGAGCAAAGTAACAAAAAGGTGGTATTCACATACAAAGGAGTGCTATTCTTACAGGAAGAAAATAAACTTCATTCATTTGAAGGAAAATTGACAAATCTTAAGCCTGAAGTTTGAGAAATAAATCAGACACACAAGCCTAAATATTATAGGCTCTCTCTTACATGAGAAACCAAAATCATAAATAAAGAGTAAAATTAAAAATACATAATATGAAACAGTGAGATAGAACTTTTGTAAAAGGGAAGGAGACCAAGAAATGTAGGGAAGTGTGAGGGATGGGAGAGACAAGAAGGAGGGTAAAAAAATTTAAATGTGTTATGTACATGTGTTATGTAAAAATTAAGGTGCGTTATTCCCCACACCAAATGTAATGGTTATGTACTGTGTACATTTACCAATAGAACAAGAGGTAAAATGTGTAATATCATAGCAATATGGAAAGCACATACAGAATACCTAACAATTGAAAATACACATCCATCTAATAGTAAAATCTCATGTGATACAAAACTTGACAATATACAGGGAGAAATAGAAAATTCTAGTTATTGTGAATCTGTAGAGAAAATATTTTTGTGCCTCTGCATAATTAGGGCTCTCAAAAAAACACAACAATACCGATTTGGAAACTAAACTAAAAAAAGAAAAGTCCTTAGAGAATAATTTAAGACTAATTAGTTGGTGAGAGTCCGCCAGAAAGATTTTTTCTCTCTGGAGGTATGTGTTTGTGTTCCCAGTGGAGTTAAAGCCTGGAACCATGGGAGACATCCCTGGTTTGCAAATCTAGAGTTTGCACTGCTTTCAATCCTGGTTTTCTAAATTCATCACTTTGCATTTGTCTTTAAATAGATGTGCTTAATAGCAAAGATGCCCTTAACTTCTCTGCTTTGTATAACTATTGTAAATTGAAATGTGTTTTCTTCTCTTTGCAATACCTTGGACTACTTCAGAAGTAATGTAACATACCAACTCTTATAGCAAATTATAAAGGAGAGTAACTATCATTGAAGTTTGTGATGCCAAAGCATGGTATAAGTTATTACGATAGCAAAACTGTAGAACAAACACGCAACAAAAAGTTGATTACAAAATAGAATTAAAGAAGTTTTTGTTCATTTAATAATTTTAAAATGTGCATGTTTGTGTATATGTACATTTGACTTTTTGTTCTTACATAGAGCATTTCTTATGGCTACTAAGACTATACTATAGAAAAGAATCCATGTTATATGTGTACCAAAGTGAAACATGAATGTCTGGAGTTTACATAGAATACCAAAAGAATGAGAGATATTTGTAGGAAACTTCACACTTGGAGATTTTTAGAACACTCACCAAAATGATTCTAGAAATATTTGAGTCAAAATCTGTTCTCCTTTAATGATTGGTAGACTCTATCTGAGTGTTATATAATAATTATAAAGTTGCCGTGAGAAGATTGGATTAATAGGAGAGTTGGCCATGCCATGAATTCAGAAATAAGCAAAACAAACCCCTTTACAGTCATGAAAACGAAACATAGAAGTGCCATTATTTGAAGCATACATTATATAGGATAAGTAATGAAATCCACCAAGATACTAATTATAAATCTCACACACACAAGCACACACATGCACACACACGTAGCCAACACATGGTGAAAATAGTATGTGCAATTAAGCTTAAGAAACGAATTCAATGAATTAGAAAATATACAGAAATAGGCAGGTACATTTTGCCTTATGAAGAACTTTATGATTAGTACTTACGGACCTACCACCCAAGACAAGCTCCTGAGGATAGTCGAATTTAAATTATGAGCAAGAACACTGAGTCAATAAGAGAAAATTCAAGACTACCACTGGACAGTGTTTAAGCCTAAGAAATGATTCATATACTTTATATTTTCATATAATTTGTGTAACTATTATTTTGGTGTTGCTACATGTTTCTCTTGAGAGGTGTTTGGCTGTGATGGGAAAGTACCCAGAATGGAAAGGATTCCCTAGCACATCGCACAAGGTGCCAGTTTCTCAGTGTGGCTTTTGGCCATTCTGGCCGCTCCTTCCTGGGCAGCAAGTCCCCGACTTACAAACATCCAACTTGCACAAACTTTGGCAGGTACGAACAGACCTCGCCTTAGGAGTGTTTGTAGATGCAAACAAATTGCAGAAGTAGCTCACTGGGCATTGTCACAGGCGTGCCGCTGCATGCTCACTGTACAGTGTGATAATGTACAGCAGGACAGTGCCCAGTCAGAGCCCAGGATGTCTGGAAGCAAGAGGAAAAGCACTGGTGACGTGGAGGGGATGGCTAGGAAGCGCAAAGATACACATTGTATGTTTGTGTCAAAGGTGTACAGTGCAGTACAAGACCCGCTTTGTCAAATTTGAGAATGATTCTGACTTATCTCCTGGAATAGAACTTGTTCACAAGCTGGGAACTTACTGGCTTGATATTATAGTTAGAGCATCTTAAACAAAACGACGTAATATTTATAGAAAAATCTCCAGTAGACTAGGTGAAAACCTCTTTTCATTTGTGTCTTTATTAATAATTAGAGCAATTTACCAATTCGTAAGCCGATCAGTGCTAAGAAGAAAGTGGCTACAATAATGGACTATTAGATACTTACTTTCCAGTCATATGAGTAAATAATATCTAATTCTATCAACAAAGAGAAAGCAAGTAATTATTATCATACAAATAATTAGGCTCAGCCTCCTCCACTGAGCATGAACTAAGGTATACACTTTCTCAAAGTACAACCCCGGTTGAAGTTTTACAATGGAAGTGAGACACAATGGTGAACAAAGGAATTAAAACAAATTTTGGAATGAAAGCGTGGCCTAAATCAGAGATAATTTGGAGCTGTCAAGGTAGTAATAGGTTTGAAATCATAAAGAGCATATATCAGATGATATTGATTTTTTCATTGATTTAATTTTATAATTAATATATCCACTGTTCCTACTATTAAAAAAATATTTTCTTGAGCTCATGCTTTATAGAGGTGCATATTCATGGCATTAATGTGTTGGCGATCAAAATATATTTTCTGTAACTTGTTTTTGGTCTACTGGAAAATAGAGAATAAATAAAAATAAAAGACCAAAGAAAAATAGATTATATAATATGAGCAGCAATACAGAGTGTTGTGATACACTGTTGAAGAGCTACTTTAAATAATAATGTCATTGAGGACTCTGCACAGAATGTGCCATATATGCTTAGATCTGATGAAGGGGAAGAACCAGCAAGGAAAAAATCAGAAGAGAAAATCAGAGGAGCAAATAATTGAATGAATTTAATGGTTAGAACATGGAGATCAAGAAGAATCACTATCTGTTTAAAGAGGATTTAGGTTATTAAAGTCCTGCACAAAATGAGGTTGGATTTTGTTCTAACCCAGTGGGAAATTACATGAATTTAAGCTGGTAAACCAGAAAACAAACTCAGGATTTTAAAAGATAGGACAATTTTGTATTTTAGGTAGCACCTATTCATGTGAAAGCATAATTCTTCCTTCCTGTCTTCTTTTCTCTTGTTCCTACTCTATCTCCTTCTCTTTCAACATTACCATCTTCCTGCTCTTTTCCTTTGTTCTTCTTCTCCTTTCCTTCCCCATTTTATCTTAACTCTCTTTCCCTTCCTTTTTCTTGTTATTTTCCTCATCAGATAAATATTTAGGGACGTTACTAACTTGTGAATGAAAACACTGGTTTTTCTTACTCAGTTATAGAAATTGAGATTGTGTAAGCAGAATCAGTGAAGACCTTTCATTTATAGAGAAGACCATTTCTTTGCCCATCAGAGATGCATCTAGGAAGAGTCAATATGCAATTTATATGCATACTCTTCTCTGTCAATGGTAACTTCATTTCATATCTAGGGAAATCATGATAATAAGTCTGAGAATTTAACCCACTACTGAGATCTGGAAAATCTGGTAGTATTTGCTAATTGACTCAACTAAACATATTCAAAATTCAAGTCTTAAAACTCACGATGTCTGTACCACCAAATTTGTTATTTAAATATTCTCTTCCTGGAATTTCTGCTTTTTGACCTATTGGTATAGCTTATCTACCAAGGAGACTACTACCTTCTGATGGTGTTTACTTTTTGGTTTTTACCACCTTCAGTAACACTAAAGAAGAAAGAAGAGTGTTTGATTCTGAATAGTTGCTCAAGATTTATTTAGTTTTGAATCCCTACATATCATTCATAGTGTATTATAAATTTGACATAACAGAGCTAGATCACATTCGATTTTGAGCAAGTCATGTGGTAGCTTATCACCAAGAAGAGACTATTTGCTGAACAAATGAATGAATTTATCAAATTTTAAGTTTTACCTTTAAAAAATATTAAAAACACACGTTTTCATAGTTGTCACATTATATAGCAAATCCATGAATATTTTTTGCATTTTCCCTCCTTTTTCCAGGAAAATCATGAATATTTAAATAAATGTGAAATATTCAAAGAGACTTTGAAGTGTTCCAGAAATTAGCCAAAATAATGAGTCTCAATGTGCAACCCTTGCCTAATCTAAATGGTAAAATCCTAACTCTCACGCAGTGATATTAGTGGATCCGGCTATTGCCAAGTGATTTAGGTCCTGAGGAAAAATCATTCCTGCGTGTGACTAGTGCCTTATAAAAATGAAAGAAGGCACTTGTTTGCCCTTTCCATGATGTGAAAATGCAACTAAATGACTTCATCTCTGAGGAGCATGCCCTCACTAGACAACAAAACTACTGCTACACAATCTTAGGCAATCTTAGCCTGCAGAACTGTGAGAAATAATTCTCTGTGTACATTTATACCACACACTGTCTGTGAAATTTGTCGGACTATCCCAAACATACCAAGACAAAGATGTGTACAAACATAATCAGGATATCCAAACAGAGACAAAACTTTAAATGCTATTTGTTACTAACAAATGCACAGTAGTAAACATCGTTCCTCCATGACCCCTAAGTTTGGAGGCAAATAAAAACCACATAAAGAGTAATAGATGATCTCCTAACCTTGCATCAAAAGTTAGCAGTAATTCATGGGTGGATTCAGTTACAGGAGCTATTCCAATTATATGCCAAACTTTGTATGAAGTAACTTCTGTCTGTTTAAAAATGCATGATTAATGTTCAATTTAGTGTAGATGTTTGGTAATAGAAATACAGTTTCAATATATTTATCTTACACTTTTATGTGAAAGTGAAATAATATATTGCTGTCAATGAATTAAGTTATCGTAAGCAAATTATTGCTAATAAACTTGAATAATATATCCAAATGAGAATTCAGTTTTATAATTCACTTTTGCAGCACAATTAAGTCCATAATGAACCATCTGATTCACTTGATAATGGTTTTATTTAGTATCAAACCTAATAAACTATATACAGTAGACTGAGTTACATATATTATACCAATATTATCTGATAATCCAGATGATGCTGCACTGCTTTTTAAAACACTGAATTTGTACATTTGAGATGCAAAAGAACTGACTGTTTGTCAGGATCTGGGATATAGTGAGTGCCAAATAAAGTCTCACAAATATTGTATAATTCTGGTAATAAGACATTAGGAAATATCTCTGGAAGAAGAAATGCATGTGTAATGTCTGAATAGGGTGAGAATTTAGAAAAGACCAGGTTAGTCTTTTTTAGACCATTTTCCTCTAAAGTGACTAGCATAACTACTCCCACTTTTCACTACATCTCCTATTTCTAAGACTGCCCATCTCTCCCTTTTGGTAGAACAGGGAAAGAAATTTCTACTCAAAAGCCTCCGATCATTTGTCAGAAGGAATTACATCTTTAGGAACTTTTTATGAGTAGAAATTAATAAATCAGGTCAAAAAATGAAATTAAAACAAAAAGCTTTAATGTAGATCAAATTGTGTTGTTTTAACACTCATTTATTCCAATGCCCTATGTCCAAATAAAGGATGTTCGGTCCAAATAATAGTTATTCATTCTTTAGAACATACTACATGGTATTAGAAATTATGATAATACCTGTTTTAAAATTTGTATTTAAGCCTCAACACAGATATACACAAAAAAGAGTTGTAAAAATACTTTGCTGTAAGTATACAACCCATTTGTTAAACATACATATATATCAACATATTCATAGTTACAAACTAAATATCAGCCATTTTGACACAGAGATGTACAAATGCTATTAAAGTATTACCTTCTGTTTATATGGCTTTTGGATTTTGTGGACAATTGCAAGGTTTACAAAAACTTTATACAAATCATCAGTTTATATTAGAGATAAACAGTGAGTGGTAGGCTCAAGTGAAACATGCTCATGCTCATTCAGTACAGTATAATACATATAATTTACTTAATGTGCTTCATCAACGCGCATCCAATGGTAGTTAATTAGGGCTATGCAACAAAATACTACAGAACGGGTAATTTCAACAACAGTTTCGTTTCTAAAAGGTTAGAAGTCTACAAGTTTAATTTCTGAGGCCTTTCTCCTCAGTTTGAGTATCAGCACCTCCTAGCTGTGACTTCACAGCTTTCACATAATCTTTCATGTAATCTTTCATTTATGAGAACACATCCCTACAGTCTCTTTGTGTTTCTGAATTTCTTTTCTCATAAGGATAATAGTCAAATTGTATCAGAGGTTACCATAACAGCCTCATTTAACTTAATCACCTGTGAAAGGCCTTATCTTTAAATGAAGTCAAATTCTGAGGCCCCAATGGCTTGAACACAGAAATCTTGAGGGTGAGCATACACAGTTTAACCTATAACGGTAAAGAACCATAATTCTGACTATGCATGAGACAGAATACACTGTTATAAGACAACTGACTGTGTTTTTCCTAAGGTTTTTAATTTCACAAATATCAGGTCAATTTTGTGTTAAAATCAGTCTTCCCACATCTCCATGTTCGGAATCTATGAACTCAACCAACCGTGTAGTAAAACATTTGAAAAAAATTTCATCTATACTGACCAAACACAGATATTTTTTCTTATCCTTATACCCTGGACAATACAGTTTAACATGTTTCCATAGTAATTAAATTATAATATGTATTATAAATAATTGAGGTAATCTAAATCATATTAGAGAAATATTCTTCATCTATATTGTTATGGCTTAGATTTAAAATGTCTGCCAAAAGTTTCATGTTTGGAGATGGATTCGGGGTTTTGTTGAAGGAGTTGGAGCATTAAAGCATCAGTTAGAAGGAGTATTCTTGTTCATTCTCTCTCTCCCTCTCTCCCTCTCTTCCTCTCTCTCTCTCTCTCTCTTTCTCTCTCTCTCTCTCTCTCTCTTCTCACCCTTCATGATCACCATGATATCAGCACCTTTTCTACTACAGGTCCTTCCACCATGTGGTTTCTCTCTTGCAGCCAGGCAACCATGGACTGAAACCAGTGAAATGATTAGCCAAAATAAAACTTTCCTCTTTTAAGTAGCCAGTGTTAAGTGTTTTGTCTTAGTAACATGAAAGTAACTAAAACAAAAGGATTCGTAACAGCAATGGGGTAGTGTGACTACTCCTGACCATATAGTTTAGAAGCCTTTGGACCTTGTTTCTGGAGGGAGTCTGGAAAAGTTTGGAGATGTGGACTACAGAGCTTAATGGTATTGCTATAAACAGAGCTTAATGGATGATTCTTATTAGAGCTCAGAAGACCAAAATGCCAATAAAAATAGATAAAATAAAGACTAGGCTCATTTTTTATAAGGGCTCACAGCTAGGAGTTTGCTTCAAGTTTCATAGGAAACTTTGGATTAGGGCTTTTCAGCAATGCTGAAGGTATTTAGGCTTTGGTGACTCTTAGAAATGAACTAAATGCATTTTCCCTAACGAGATGCACATAAGCCCTTTAGAGACCATCAATGAAATTGTTTAGTTCTAAAATGTCTCCCAAAGTCTCATGTTTGGAGGTGGGACTTGATCAGAATTGACACTTCACTGGAGGCATGACCTGGAAAAGTATAGTCTTCCCCTGGCTTCTCCATCTCTCTCTCTCTGTTTTATGGTCTCTATGATATAAGCAGCTGTCCTCCCCATTCCCTTCCACCATATGCTTTCTCTCTTGGAGCTGGTTAACCATGTACCAAACCCATGAAAACTGTGAGCCAAAATGAATAAACTTCTCCTTTAAGGTGTGCCAGTTGGTTATTTTGTCTTACCCATGAAAAAGTAATTAAAACACATTTTTATACTTATATAATTTGTTTTTGAGATAGGGTCTCACTAATTTGCTCATTGTCCTGGCTGGTATCAACCACCATGGTAGGATCACTAAAAATATTTTTAAGTTTTTTATAACTGCCTCACTCAAAGAATAACTGGTAATAAACCACTTTCTTATAGCCTACAAGATTATCTCAGGCAACAGAATCCTGATTCTAATTGTCATATTATATTAACCACCAAATTAACACAGAAGTACACATAAAGATTTTTTTTTTCTAGTGGAAGACTTTTTTCCTTTATAAAACAGGCAAAAGGAAAAATGATATTAAATACATATACACATACATATGTAGGCTATATACCTAACTCAGTGCAGAGAATTTCCTGGGTTCAATCCCAAGTACCTCAAAAAAATCAAGTAACAATATAAACAACATAGATGAAGCATATTTCTTGGGGAATAGCACTAAAAAGAGGGACCACTTTATAAGAGAAAAACACGCTAGGCCTTAATATCACTTTCTCTACAACTGGTGTTGGTCACTGTGAACTGAGTTCTTTAGACCACAGTTTCTGGTCAGGATTTTCCGTTGTGTGCCCTACTTCGCTCTTGACCGCATCATTTGCTCCAAGGTTTGTGCTTTCAGATTCATAGATTTTAGTTTCTGGTCTGAGAGGAGTATTAAATCTGGCTTGTTACCACCAGTGATGCTTATGCACCTCTCTTTCCTCTAATGCAACAGACTATCTCTGTTGTATTTTTAGTATCAAGACACTACTTATGTACTATTCTCAACTATTCAGAAATAACAATGGCTTTAGTCATTGTCTTCAATATTTTTTCTTTCAGGGTTCTTATTAAAAAAAGCTGGCTGTATCAAATTTTTAGAAAGAAAGAAGGCACATACACAAAAACCCACATCTAACACGGCAAATTTTTTTGAAAAGTTCTACTAAAAAATTAAAGGAACTCATCAGTATTATTAGACATTCTCCTCGAAGATGGAAGGTATATTCATAGAGAAAAGGTAAGATCTTTTAACAATAAGCTGTAAATATGTATTTATCATACATCAAGCAAAGGCAATATTTCCTTTATATACTGGAACTATGTTAAATTTCAGAGTATAAAATGGGAGAACCATAAAGTGAAGAATTATGAAATTACATATTCTCTCTAGCAGAACAATAGGAAAATCACTGATTCATTCCCTACATATATAGACAGGGGTGCTGTTTTAGAACAATTTTAGCTCTGCTGCCTTCATTGCCAGTTCTCTATCACTTATTTCAAATAACTTGAAACAAGTAATTTTATATGCTTTGAAATTGGTGGTAGAGTATGTGAGGCACAATTCATGTTTGCAAATCAACAAAAATATATTTTAAACAGTTTTAACAGAAAATTAATTTAAAAATTACTATCATGGAGCTTACGGACACTTAAGGAGTCCTGAGTACCAGGTTTTGATGGCCAACTGATGATCCTGACCGATCATCAAGAAAATGATAACACCAGACAGACCAGTGGAAGTAAAGTCACCAAAGCCAGTTCCAGGAACTAATCAAATCCTACCCTTGCCCCACACATGCGGACACTGGAACTATTGGCACACCTACTACCCACGTGATCCTGAAGGTACAGCACCACTCCAGCCATTCATGTCATGATACCGAATGCCAGGTGCTGTTCACTTCTTCTTGTTTTCAGGCTAAAGCTTTACGTGTAGATATTTTGAGGCTTTTTGAGACAGGCTCTTGCTAGGTACTTCAGGCTGGCTTTGAACTCACTATGTACCCCAGGCTGGCCTTGAACTCAGCTATCCTCCTGCATCAGCTTTCTGAAGACTGACATTACAAGCATGTTCCACCATGTCTAGCTTCACAATTATTGGAGTCGAAGACAAATTTATGCATCTTGCCAGGAAAGGCAAGTTTCTAAGCTTCCCCTTGGGAAAACTCCCAAAAAGAGAGAAAGTATTTAATCATGACATGTAGTCAAAAACAATGACATCAATGGCACAGGGAATGCAGTTGCTATATTTAATTACTCCTTTGAAACTGAGGCGTAATCGGGTACAGGGAGACAAGGTAAAATAATCAATCATTCTCATGCAGCCTAAAGAGACAAGAGAAAAAGTAGCTGCCACAGCGTTCTCCACAGGACAGCAGAAAGGAAGCACATTCATGGAATGTGCTCCAGGAAAGAAAAACACTCTGCATGTTTGTGTGTGATGATTTTTCCCTAAGAAATATGATTGCTCTTTAATATTCAGCTATGCCACCTTAACCGATAGAGACATTTTAATTAAAGATGGAAAGAATCTGTAAAGAGGTTAGTTCTAGAAATTTCTTTAATAACTTACACAAGTCAAATTGCTTAAATGCCCCAATTCACAGTACTCTGTTCCTTACGGAGTTGTTAAATAAACTGGTTTTCTATTTTGGCCCATTTGGAGTTGCAATTGCAGTCGGGGTCAGAATTTTCATGGGAAGAGAGGCAAGAAAGGATAGAGTGGGAAAATAAGCCACACTATGCAAAGTATAAAAGGCACACAGGGCTGGGGACTTAGCTCAGTGGTTAGAGTGGTTGCCTGGCAAGCACAAGGTCCTGAGTTCAATCCCCAGCACCAAAAAAATACAAACAAACAAACAAACAAAAGGCACACAAAGCTTTACTACTTTCTATTCATCTCTGTCTCCACTACTCTAGCATCTAATTGAAGTAGATATAATTTAGGGGTATGTGTAGAAGATTGTAGACACGTGTGTATACATTTGAATTAAGATTAACTGTTACAGAAAAATGTAAAATTTACACTTATTTATGGAGTACCATTCAATGTCTTCATGCACATATGCATGTCAAACTGCTTGAAATCATGGTAAAAACTATTACCTCAAGAATTTTTCAGAAAAAAAAAAATTAAAAACAAACAAAAAAAAGAATTTTTCATTTATCTGTGGTGAAAACACTCAAAATTTCTGCTTCTAGCTTTTGAACATATAGAGAGTATTATCATTATGGATCATATTTTTTTAAATGTGATTTTACTGGTAGAAAGAAGACCTTAGATAAATTTTTGGTTGCATTTTTATCTGTATCAATTTCATTTATACTTATCAGTATAACCGATGTTACTGTTTACTGTGATGGATTATGTTTCATTTCAAAGTGTATGTTTATTTCAAAAAATGTGTTACTTATAAGGTAATCACTCACAAAACAGTCAAGAACCTTTACTCCAATAGAAATCAAAGAAGGTATAAGTCAAAGGGTCAAGGGGACATGTTCCACAGGGTGTGAAGTAGTATAAAAACTCCTTAGACAATAATCTGTATTAGTTATATATTTATGCTTAATATTATCATTCAAAAATTTTTTTACCATCACAAAGATTTTCACTTAATGATCTAAAAATGAAGAACTCACATTTTCTGTGTTGAGAATCAGCAGACAATGACCTTCTCAGGGTCTCCATGCAACACAAACATACGTTTGTACACGTATGTTTTTGATAAATTACTCTCCATTTGACACAATGCTACATAAATTAGCCATCAAACAGCACATTTTACTTTAGTATAATTTTAATAAGATGTACTTTAATCTAGTACACGTGTTCTGAGTCTGTGATTTTTAACTAAATTCTGTGATAGTGCAATTGATGAATTTTATGTACATGAGTTACAGACCCATACATACTTATTCTGGATTCTGTGGGCCTTTTTTTTATCAGGATAAGCCCCTTCCATAATTCTGTATTGTTGTCTGGCTTGGAATTTAAAAGCAACTTGAGAATTTTGTTTTGATCATTTTTTTTTTAACTTTAAAAGACAAAGGAAAAAAAAGACAAAGAATAAAAAAGAACAACCTTTGTGCATGGAGTTACTGCCTAATTTGCTCTTCCTTCTCTTTCTAGAAAAATGTAAAATTTCATGACAATCTATTGTAACTAATTCAATCACGCGAACAATTCATTTATCTGTCACTAAATAATGCCTTATACATTTTTCAATTTTGTGGTATATTGTTTGTTTAGTACTTTTTTAAAGCATATGTACCTCCATTTGATATTTCTATCTCCAAGACGGGCCATGTACAATAAGTCATCTACAACTTTCCTCTTATGGTAAGAAAGAATTCATGAATTACTAGTTGTACCAAAATGAAACTCAAAAATAAAAACCTACCATCTGTTTGAGAGTATGCAAACTAATTTAAATAGAATATAATTTAACATACTCTTAAGTGAAATAAATCGGACACTCATGAGCACGCATCGAATTGTTTCTCTGATATGAGAGACCATAATTGTAAATAAGGACAAAGAGGTGTAATAGATATTATATAAAAGGAGGATGGTGAGCAGAGGAGAGAAGTACTAGAAAGAAAGAAGGGGAAAAGCAGAAAGGCAACAGGGGAAAAAGAGGGGAA
>PVJO010005539.1:0-97556 GCA_004026905.1 Hystrix cristata
GGTTCCTGTTGCATGAAATACTGCTTTCCATCCTTTGATTTTCAATCTATGTATTTCCTTTTGGGTTAGATGTGTCTCTTGTATGCAGCATATTGCTGGATCTTCTTTCTTGATCCATTCTGCTAGCCTGTTTCTTTTGATAGGTGAGTTGAGCCCGTTTACATTGATGGTTACAGCTGTTATGAGTTGACTCTTTTTTTGCCATATATCTTTTCTGTTGTTGATTCTGTGTTTCACCTTAGTTCAATTGCTTGTCTTTCCTGGTGGAATTTTATTAGTGTCCTTGTAATTGTAGTTAACGCTTTCCTTCTTCAGGATCTCCTTCAAGACATTTTGTAGAGGTGGTTTGGAGGTTTTAAATTTCTTCAGTTGTTCTTTGTCATGGAAGTATCTTATTTTATTGTTGAATTCGAAAGATAGTTTGGCCAGGTACATCAATCTGGGTTGGAGATTGTTTTCTTTCAAGTCTTCAAATACTTTGCTCCAGGCTCTCCTTGATTTTAGGGTTTGTGTAGAGATTCTGTGCTGTGATTCTGATGGGTTTACTTTTATAGGTGATTTGTCTTTTTTCTCTAATAATTTTCATTATTCTGTGCTTTTGCTGAATTTATGGAATCTTGATTATTATATGTCTTGGTGTGGATTTATTTTGGTTATGAGTAATTGGGGTTCTATATGCCTCAATTATCTGTATATCAAGTTCTTTTCTCATGCTTGGGAAGTTTTCCATCATTACTTCTGTAAATAATCTTTTTAGATCCTTCGTATTGTCTCCTGCTGTTTCATTCACTCCTATCACTCTTATATTGTTCCTCTTTGCATAATCTTGCAGATGTTGTAGTGATTTTTCATATTCTCTAGGTATTTTTAAGAGGTCTTTCTTTTCATTCGCATTAATTGCTGATCTGTCTTCTAGTTCTGAGATTCTATCTTCACTCTCATTCATTCAGCTTTGTATACTTTCCAGCAAGTTTTTTTTATTTCTTGGTATCTGTTTGGATCTATTTCATGGGCTCCATTTCTTTGCTAAGTTGTATATTCAAATTTTCAATTGTTTTTCTTAGTTCCTCTGTTTTTTTATCTGTGTCTACCCTGAACTTACTAAGCAAATCTTTCATTATGTTGGTCATCTCTTTCCTGATCTGGTCTATTACCTCTAGCCTGATGTTCTCTATTGCTGCGCCTATCTGTTTTTCAACTTCTGTTGCTATCATCTCTGAGAGTTTGGTTGGGTGTCTTCTGACATCCTCGATGTCATTATCCTCTGTATTTATTCTGGGTGGGCTGGGGGTCTGGGGTTGCGTTTTGCTTCTATGTCTGGTGATTTTGTTTATATACATATGTACTTTACCCCTCTTAGCTTGTTCTCCAAGTTGGTTTGATATTTTCTTTGTATGAAGTTACAAAAAGATAGGTAATAGTGTCCTCCTCGGGAATGTCTGTTTTTGCAGTTTCTTCTGGGTATATGTATTTCTTGGTTCTTATGACCTTTAGGCCTCCAGGGTTATCTTCAATGACAAGGTCATGGTTGGCTCTACTTGGTAATGGTGGCTTCAGAGAGGGGAAGGGAAAAGAAAGTAACAAAGAAAAAAGCTAAAAGAGGCACAATGGGAGAAGAAAGGAGAAGAAAAAACAAACATACAAACAAGCAAAAAAAAAAGGGGGGGCTGGGGGAAAAGCAGAAGACAGTGTTACCCGTGTTGAGTCCCCGACCTTATGCATATATGTTGATGCGTCCAGACCCTGCTGGTGCGCGGGTGGGCTCTGTGCCCCGGGTGTGGGGCCGGGGTGTAGGTGTGGCCGCACAATGCCCATGAAACTGTGTCACCTCAGCCAACCGTATTCTCCTGCTTAGAAGGCTGACCGCACTGTTCCTGGGCCACCCCGCCGAAGCTAGGCAGGTCCTTGCAGCTGGCAGTCCACTTGGGCAGCCTCCCGGGCCAGCTCTGTGCCCCCTAGCAGATGTTTTTAGAAATCAAGTCACTCAGTGAGTAGAAGATATGCACTATATAGTCTCAATAGTCAAATGGTATGGGAAGTGGTGGCCTGCATTTATATGTACAACTGCTTCAGTTTTCAACAGCAAGATGTGCTGCAGTAGGAAGATTACTTTTTTATTTCTCAGGTTTTAGTGCACCATGTAACACTACAGCCCACATTCAGTATCAAGCGCCCTGTCCTTTTACAAAAGTCTTCTGGTCTGTTCAAATTACTGAACCCCAAATAATCCTCCCTGAGATACCAATATTAGTCCCCATTATCAAATTAATCCTAAAGGTTGGCAATCCTTCAAAGTTGGCTTTTTGTTGTTCTCTTGCAATTATATGGTATAGTGCACACTTTTCACTACAGTCCTTAAAAATATAAGGTTGTAAGGGGAGCAGTTGTGTCCACAGCTGGGGAAGAGTTGCATCCACACGGGTGTAGGTGTGCAGATGCATACAGCAGCCCAAACTCATGAGTGAGTTGTTCCCAGAAATAGTGTCCCTTCTCATTGTTTTATAAAGGTCTAAATTGGTTTGCATAAATACAAAGAAGCATTCATTTTTATTTATGTGTCTTGAAAACACTTTTATAAATATGTAAAATGAACACATTTTGAGTTTAATGAGTTTTATAATTCTGTTCCTAGATAAACACACTTTTTGAGGAAAAAGGAAAATAATTATTTCCTGATTTATTCCAAATTAGCTAAAGGGTCTAAAACATAACTGAGCAAATAATACATGCAAATAAGGAAAGACTTCACACACTGCTTTCCTCCAGCCCCGAATTTATTAGAATGTGAGGTTATGAAAATAACTAGTGGATTTTTCTGCTGGTCCTTGGTCCATGCTGGTAGACTGACCACTTGGGTATGGACCATACAAGACTTGGTGGTCCCTGCCTTACAGACAGAGGGACAGAGTAGCATGATCTTTCTCTCTAGGTATTGCTGGCACCTCCTCTTTTGAGTGACCTATCATAAGACAGTGTGAAGATGGGAGCTTTTACTCACATCAGAGAGAAGTTCACACTGTCACACTGTTGCTTTGAGAGGAGCAGTGACTCCATCGAGTTCTGAGGTCACTGGGAACTCAAGCCCTGTGTGAAGTACCTTCGCTCTAAATGCAGCAAGGTGTAGGAAACATTGCACCAGAGCCGCGGCTGGGCCATAATCCGTGACTGACTATGAAATTCTTCTTTGGCTGGTTGTATGCATCGTGCATTGTCCTTTTGTATCTGTGTGTAAACGTGAACAATTACACTGAAGGGAGACAGAGGTCTGGGCACAAAATACAGTGAGAGCTCTCCCAGTCCACCTGAAGCTACAGTGAATTTATGAGTCCAAAGGGAAGTGGGAGCTCTTCAGGTGTAAGTCTGTCAAGGGTGATTGAAATAAATGACACGCTGCTTACAGGAAAATAGAAAGTCAATAAATTTATTCTTCTTACTCCAAGTAATTCAGAATAGGTTTATTTCTAAATAAGCAGGTTTATAGTTATAATTTGCATATTAGCCAAGTGAACATTATTTTTTTCTTATTTGGCTTACCTCTTTTTAATCGAATAAAAAAATCATAAAAGGAAAATACATTTCATGACAAAGAAATAGGATTCTAAATCTAATGAAATAACACATATACTAAAAAAAAAATCCCTTAAAATCCAAGAATACTCAGATAATACATCTTTAAAAATGCATTTTCTTCATCACATGAGAGTAGAACTAACAAATCATGTGAGCTCAAAGTAAAACATTTGCGGATTAGTTCTCATGAGGCCTTCTGCATAATCTGCCTAAGGGTCGTTCATGAACATGCAGACTCTGCTGCTATCTATTAATACGTGATTGGAGGAGACACTGTCACCTTTGTGACCAAGCGACCAACCAATGTCGTCTACCATCCAGCTGGCTGGTTTGCTAACACCCTGTCCCCGATATTGGAGTCTGGGTGGGGGGAGTCGGGCATGATTTTTCTAAGAGCGCCAAGGTGTTTGAAATGAACTCTTCCTTCAAGCACAGTACAAAAGCATTTGGCCTTCCAAATGCTTAGACTTCCGATGCTTGAAAGACCTTTCTCCCCACTGGGTTTTGTATCCAAGGAAGAAGGAAGGTGCACATGACCTAGTGATGAACCTACCAATAGGAAATCAAAGTTGGAACCCATGTCAAAGAAAGGATTTGTTTGGGAAAGGGAGGAAGAGCCGGTAAAATTCAGTGATCTGAGCTCACTGATAACACCCAAGTCTCCTAGTATATTTCTAGGAAATGAGACGTAACTCAAGAAATGAAATCTTTTTGTAGAAACCTCAGCCATATAGAAAAATCCCATATATTTGCTAATTTGCCAGGCAGAGGAGAAACCCAGCAATTTATTTGAACTTAGCCTTTACAAAAAACAAAACAAAACAAAATCAAAAAACCCTCCAAAACACACTTAAAAATGTTTCACCAGGTATGTAGTATCCCTTGGCCGAATCAGCTTTACACAGAAAATTAACCATCAAAGAAGACATTCATCAAATACATCAAAAAACTTCTTGATAGTGTAGTAATATATTTATTCCATGCTTCCCAACAACCAGTATCTTTCTCTGCTCTGAAGAGTTTGTTTTCATTTGCCTGGAGGGTTTTTTTTTTTTTTTTGCTTTTGTTTTGTGGGGTTTTTTTTTGTTTTGTTTTGGTTTTTTCCTTAAAGAAACATGGTAGATGAAAAGCAATCCTCCCACCCAGTGTTTTTGACATTACTTTCTGGTAAAAGCCTGTTAAATTGTGCAGCACATTCCCTCTAGATCAGAGGCAAAAGAATAATGATGCTCTTACAAATTCCTCTGATAATACAGGCAATTATTTTGATGACAGGAGCATATTTATTTTTGAAGATATCAGAAGATAAATTAAAATGTTAGATACTCAAATTGACATCTGGATAAACAAAGGTTATTCCCAGTGTTGAAAGTAGACATTTGCCTTTGACAAGTTCATAAAATGCATCTATTTTTTAGTGTTGTCACCAGCAACTCACCCAGACACCTGAAATTTCACTACTTTTAAAATGCACTTAAGGTTGCCTGAAGTATATGACAGGTATTTGGAGACTGCAGGATTTAACTGTGCTTGATGGTGATTGTACAAAGAATATAGCAATAGCCAAGGTGCCTTTAGATCCTATTTGCTTTTACTAACTCCTTGATCATAAATTACAATCTTTTTACTTTTGCTCTTCCATTTAGGAAGTATTGCTTAACAGGAGTTTAGGATTCTAGTCATTTCAGAAAGGCAATATAATTTCAAAATTGCCTAATTTTCTCACCTTTAAAGGAGTAATATAAGAAATTTTTCTATTGACTCTATCATTAAAGGCAAGATGGTAATGGCAAAAAAAAAAAAAAAATGTGTTTGAAATTGCCTTGAATGCGTTGGATTCTCCTGGGGTAGCTGGTGCCCAGGGCGAGGAAATCCAGCAGCTGTGAGATCCTGGGTCAGCCTCTGCAGGGGCAGGGAAGCCTCTGAGCTCTGAGGCCCCTGAGACCCCAGCTCAGCCCATGCAAGTCCAAGGGATTACGAGATGGAGTGCGCTGCAAGGGCAACTGGAGCCGGACTTCTGCCTTTGTCCCTGTCCCAGGGTGTCCTCCAGCTTCACCAAGGCTGAGCAAGGAAGAGCAGAGTCCTCTCTTGAATTTCATAAATCTCTTTTCTATGGTTTTGAGTTTTTTTTGTTTTTATCCTTTTAAAGTTCGTGCACTTACTTTTTCGTGAGTTTTGACAGATTCATGTATTGCATAACCACAGAAACCACTATTAATATACTGAATCATTCTATTGTCGTACTCTCCCAATCCATCATGCTACCTCTTTCTAGTCAAACGCTCACCCAGTTCTTAATAAAGAGCAGAACTGTTCTCCGTTGCTATAGTTTTGTCATTTCCAGAATATCCTTGTTATTGTTTGGATCTTGAATGTTCTCTGATGCTCATGTGTTGAGTAGTTGGGGGCCATACCCTGTGGCCATTGGCCAGGAGTAGAACCTTCAATAGGTGAAAGAAAGTTAGGTCAGTAGAAGGATGTCCTTGAAGAGGATGTTGGGAACTCAGGCCTTCCTCCCCCTTGACCTTCTCCTCCTCTTCTGAATCTCTGACTCAAAACAAACTTTCCCTCCTTTTAAATTAATTATTTCGGATATTTTCTTACAGTAACAGAAGGCTAACACAATCATGTAAGTGGAATTATCCAGTATGTAACTTTTGAAGCCTTGCTTCTTTTGCTTTGTGTAATGCATTTGAGATTCATACATGTTCTTGCAAATATCACTAATTTGATCCTTTTTTTTGTTGCTGAGTTGTGCCTTATGATATGAGGGTGCCACAGTTTGTTTTACCTATTCCTCAGCTGAGGGACACTGGGTTTTCCAGAATTGGACATATATGAACAAAACATATATGAACAATATAGTCACAATTTTGTGCAAATGTGGATTTTCATTTTATTTGAAAGATCCAAGAATGAAATTTCTGGGTCTTGTGATAAATATACGTTCAGCTTTATGAGAAACTGTCAAACTATTTCCCAGGAGGCTACATCATGTGGCAACCCCACCCCCTGGCCCACAGTGTCTGAGAGTTCCAGTTGGTCTACATCATCCTTAGTTCTGCGTATTGTCAGTTGTTCTGTTTGCCATTTAGTTTTTATTTTAGTCACTCTAATAGATGTATAATGCTATTGCCTTGTGGTCTTAATTCACTTTTCCCTAAAGACTAAGGAGATTTGGCATTACTTCATGTACTTACTTGCCATTTGTTTACCCTCTTTGGAAAAGTATTTGTTCAAATGTTTTTTCCATTGTTTTAAAAATTGGGTTGTTTTATATTTAGTTTTAAGACTTCTTTAGATATTCTAGGTTACAAGTATTTTTCAGATACATGATTTTGAGATATTTTCTCCCAGTGTACTAAATCACTACCATCATAAGTTATGGCACAAGTTTTTTTTAAAATCCCAGAATATTTTTATTGCATTAAGAAGACTTTTCAAGTTAGAAGGGCTCACAAGTGACTCATCAAAGGAACCAGAAAGGTCACCGCAGTTTCTAGTCCCAGAAGCAAGGTTCGTAGACTAAGTCATCATGTTGCTTGATTGAAGAGCACAAATAATCCCTAAATTAGTTTGTTCAGAAGCGCATGCCAAGTCAATGTCTCAAGGTGCTCTGCAAATTGATTATTTAGAGACCAATCATGATCTGAAAGGAAGGTCATATTCCTTCTAATATTGTTTCTAATAGTAGTGTTATATATTAAGCACTTGGTCAATGCCAGACAGTGTCATTGAGGTTTTTTGTGTATTATGCAATTTAGTTCTTATAACAACCCTGTGAAATGGTTGTTGAGTGTTATTAGTCTCCTGATTTTATGAGCAGAAAAATTGCAGGATTAGGTTAAATATCTGCCCAACATCAAACTGGTAAAAAAAAAGACTAAGGCAGAATTTAACTCAAAACTAGATAACTGAAAAGCCCCTCTTTTTAACTGCTGTCCTTTATCATTTAAATCCCCCATGGTTTACAGTTTGTAGAAATTCTCTCTAAAACATGTATCCTGAATTTTGGAAACAGTGACTCAGTGATGTTTCTTGCTCTTAGATTTGCAACACGCAGCCTTTGATTAGGGGTGTGTGTATTTCAATATGCAATTACAAGATTAAAGGTCACTCTCGTTTTATGCTTACTCATTAACATGAAAAATGTTTTAGCACATTCAGCTGCATAGCACACCAAGTCTGTCACTCTTCTCAAACTCATCTAAACCCATGTGGTGATGCTGATTAAACATTACTGACACCTGTCAAAAGGTAATTGTCCTTTAACAGAGCTGAAGGAAAACAGTCCTCTAACCTGTCAGGCAGAGAAGCCCGGACCCTCTAATATTGCTGTTATGAAAAATTTGTATGAGCTTCTTTATGAAAGGACAAAGTCCTACACTACCATGAGGAGAGAACCAGTGAATGTTTGTCATCCTGATGAGTGAAGGAATGAACGAGTGAATGACTCTACTGGCAAGTTTTAACTCAGTAAGTGTTTTTAGGGCAGAAGAATTAAATAATTATTCTACTTGTAAATTTTAGTTCCAGGAGTGATAATTTTAGCCACTTAGAATGAATTTTAGAAATAATATGGAAATAATATTTGAGACCATATGTTTTATTTGCATGTAAAAACACAAGTATACATACATGTTATGTATATTTTTTAAGAAAACATGATTTGTTTGATTTGCCTTAATTTACATGCATTTCCATAATATTACATTGTATTTGTCCTCATGATTGATACTTTTGAGTGGCTCGCCATAAACTGAATCATCTTTACAAAAGAACAACGTAAAAAGATTCGTAAAATATGAGAAGTTGCAAGCAGCAGATGCATGTTAAGTTTGGGGAACTTTTATAGAACTAATAATATATAAAAAAGGAGGGGTGAAGGGAGGGGAGGGGAATGGGAAAAAAAGCAACAAGATATATCATGTAAAGGTACAAATCCCCTATGGTGAATGTTACCACTGTGTACATCTAAAATGTACCATTAAAATAAAATAAATTTAAAAAAAAGAAAAAAAGAATTAAAAAAAAAATGAACTTGCTGCAGAAAAGCAAGATGCTCCCTGTTTGGTAGTGGTAAAATTCTTCTAGTTTACATGATCCTCCCCAGCTAGTGTTACAAATCTCAGTGACCACGTTATGAGGGGCTCTTTGGACTTGGCAGATTTCTCGCTCCATGGAAGCTGTTCAACTATATGCTTCTATGTGTTGCCCCTGTGGCCTTGGGGATCACATGCAACTACATGAGATTTTATCTCTCTTCTCTCTTTTGCATACTTGTACCTGGTTCCAAAATAAAATAACATGAAAACAATCATAATTAAGTCCAAGTTGCTAGTCATGATTGCCAGTTGGCTAATCTGGACAAGACTTGCATACACTCTTGATTGAGCTAACGGAAAGCTTAAATTAACGGGTATTCTGAGTGCTCAATTTAAAGATCGATTCTTCAGATATTCCATCTTATGGTTTGGAAAAACTACTGTTTAGGCCTAAATTTACGGCACCCTTTTTCATACCTGATATTCACTTATTTATTGAGCCATCATGTGGCTGTTAAGCAGGTGGTAATGAAGTCCCTAAGAAAGCAATTTCTACTCTGTTCAAGAATCTCATGTTACAATAAATCAACCGTGTGAGCCAGTATGTTCAAATTCTATAATAATTATCATTTGAATATTTACTGTTATTAAAATTTAGAATGATTATATATTTAACAGTTAAAGTCCCTTACCATTCTTATAACTTACCCTGGCAAGTACCCATAGCTGATATCAAAATTGGATTATTACTGAAAATATGTAAGATCAAAGAACCATTTCCTTTGCCATTTTCATACCAAGAGATTTTTGTCTTTTTTTAGTCTCTGTATGCTTGCAGAAACTACTAACCTCTGATATTTGCTTCTGTAGCTTCCTTGTGTTTATTCTTGAATTTAAGCTAATGAACTGGGTTTTCTTAATTACATTAATAAACTTATTTAAAATCAAACTCACTAACAATCAAAGGAATGCAAATTAAAGTAGCATTAGGATATTATCATTTGCTTCTCAGAGCAGAAGTATTAATTTTTAAATGATAATGCTTAATGCTGATAAGGTTACCTTTAGATAATCATTCCCATGCACAATTTTAGTAGTAAATTTAACCCTCTTGGAAGACCTTAAAAGGTCTCCTCCTTATGATCAAATAGTCTATTTCTAGAACTCTGTAAGAAGGAGGATAATTATAAATGTAGGCAAAGATTTTTAGAAAGAAAATATACTGTTACTGGAGACCAAAATTCTTATCTAGATGAATGTTCACAATATGGAAATAATTAAATGAAGTATGGTATATACAAATGGCAGCATATATTTCATGTAGTAAAAGTTACATTTAAAAATAATGAAATTTTCATGATACAATGTTCTATAAAATATTTCATTTCAATTCTCTTTTAAAAGTACACATACACATAGAGTAACTCAAGTAGAATGCCTCTGTACCCTCCCCCCAAAAAAATGAAGAAACAACATTGCACATATAACCAGTTTCTAAACAACTGATTGCACGACCAGGAATGTCTTTCTGTAAATCAGACAGGAGTAGGAAACATGCTCTGAGTAGATACAGAGCTCTAGGCACCCTCCAAAGACCCATGAGAGACAATCAACATAGTTCTTACACTTCAGAGGCAAGATATTATTGAAAGACTCTACGGTACACAAAGAACATCTGAACATTTATTAGGTAACTATGTGAATACATCATTATGCATTATACACACAAACAATTAGAAGTATCTAAAGTGTTCTTTCACCTTCCCTCAGACCTTCCTGATCGCCAGACCTGGAGATGGTGTCCGCCATCTTTGAGCATTTCTGTAATTCACATGACTTGACATAGATATGAATGGCGAGGGATCATGGAGATACAAACCATGTGAGAGAGTATTTCGGGGAGAAAATTCCGTGCCACCCCCACCTGCTGAAAGCCCCCTGTAGAGATTAATAAGTTATAGAGAAAAAGCCCTGACTTTAGGATTGGAAGACTTTAGTCTATATCCCAGTTCTTAAATCGCCTCACTACACCTGTCTTCTCTGGAGCACAAGCAACAGAAATGATGACATGGGGGTTTCTGAGCAAACGAGTGAAGGAGCCAGGTGTAGTGTTGACCCAGGACACTCTGTAAGTTTACCTGAAATTAGAGTCAGAGGCTAGACTAGATGTGGAGTGAACAGGAGTGGACGGGTCAGAACTTCACTATATCTCACATATTTTGGACACTTTCTAAAGTTTTTCACCTTGAATTTGGTATTATTTGGTTTCATTTTGTCTTTGGAGAAAAACTTTTCCTTAAAGCCTATTGTTTGGTTCTGGTCCCCACTTACACATGTTACTTCTCCATGTATGTGCTAAGGTTTTATGGTGTTTTGTTTTTTAAAGTCAAATAATGATCTATTTACATATAATCAAGTAGATCACAGTAACTTCCCAATGACTTGTGAAGATAAAAAGAGGAATACGAGAGAAAAATCACTATTTTCTCTGAAGATCAAGAACATAACATACTTGGAACTAAAGATATACAGTTTCATTGTTTAACAGAGTTTTAGGGAAAATAGAGTTCACAATAGAGTTTTTGAATAGCACAATTGTTAAAATAAGTAAATAAAAATATAGAAATGCCACCCAATAACATTTACCAACATACCGATTATGAAAGATCATTATGAATTATCACAGTCTAACAATAAATATTTTTTATAAAAAATTCTATTATATCGTTATGGAATTTTTCCAAAGGAGGACATTTACAATACCATGCAACCAATTAACTACAATAATTTTTCAACTACAATGAAATTTTTGTATAAAAAAAAATGCATCCTCTTGTCTAAAGAGTTTAATGTCATTAATTACCAAGTACATTCCATAGCTGGGAGTAGGTGTATTCCAGTGTGCACCTAGGACTAAGGCGTGGTTCACAAACAGGGCAGCTTTGCCCTGAAGGGACATGTGGCAATGTCTGGAGACATTTTTGGTTGTTACATTTGGTGCTACTGGTGTCTCATAGGTAGAGACCAGAGATGCTTCCAAACATCCTCCAATCCACAGGACAGCCCCTGCGTTAGTCGGCTCATCGTAGGTGAGACCAAACATCAGAGAAGAAGAAATTAGAGAAGGAAAGCAGTTTTTGGTTCACAATCTCAGAGGTTTCAGTATATGGTCAGCTGGCCCCATTATCTTTAAGGTATGGCGGAAGGACACAGCAGAGGAAAGCTGCTCACTTTGTGACAGCCAGAAAGCTGAGAGAGAGGGAGTGAGAGCCAGAAAGGAAGGGAGCAGGGATAAAAACATACCTCTCAAAGCCACACCCCGCTGACCCGCTTCATCCAATTAATCCATTCAGCTAGGGAGCTCATCAGTGGACTAATCCACTTGAAGTTAGCAGCCTCACAATCCAATCACCTCTCCCAAAGTCTCTTAACCTAATTAAACTGACAATAGATTAGACATCACAGCTCCCGTGACAAAGAATTATCCAGTCCAAGTAGTTGTCCCTGGGCCTAAGGTTAAAAACATTGACCCACAACAAGAAGGAGTGTAGAGATGCTCTGTAACGTGTATCCATGTGTTATACCTGGTGCCACGAACAGCTTAGGCATTTGGTGGTGAACATTCACAACTGGATAATGAGTACAAAGATTTGTCTCTATAACTGAATTGGTTCATCACTTTCTTTGTTTTATCTTTCTTGTGTTGTAGTCTCTACTGTACCCTTTTTCTTTCTTTTCTCTTTTTTTTTTTTTTTTTGGTGCTGGGGATCGAATTCAGGGCCTTGTGCTTGTGAGGTAAGCACTCTAACCACTGAGCTAAGTCCCCAGCTCCCCTTTTATTTCATTTTGTCACTTACCTTCCCCTACTTCTCCCTTCTATCAACTCCTTCACGTCAATTTTTTTTTGTTTCCTAGAACCTACCCTATACTTTTTCCTTCCTATACTTTTCATCTCTGTGTTTAAATTTCTAATTTTGGATTAATTTTTGAAGGATTAATTTTAATTCTCTAAAATCAAAGTGCGAAAACTTTTTTCCCTATGAAACTGTGTGGAAGCACAGAACTGAGCATTATTTCTATGGACAGACGGAGAAGAGCTACAGGCATCCTCTTCCAACACTTAGCAATCCAACAGCCTTTTACTATTTTGGCTATCATCTCCTTGTTTTATAATATTTTGAGAAAATTTAGGATTTTGTTTAGTTTCTTACTTATTAGTATATGTGTGCAATATATCATAATTATATTCATCTTTGGGAATTGGCACATATAGAGATAATTCGCCTTTCAACAAGCAGAATCTTACGGGGTTTTTTAGCCACATTTTGCGCGCGCACACACACACAAAGGAGTACCAACCTGAACAAATGGGTGTGGGTGGCAAATCCTTTAGTGTGAAATTCTCCATGAATTGACAAAAATGTTAAAACAATCCATTTTCTCTAACTCATCCTGCTCTGCTGGTTGAGGAGAAGGGATGAGATAGAGCTACTCTTAGCTCATTGGAAAGATTGGGGTACATAGGCTCAGATTTTCACACACATTTCGTTACTTCTTAATGAGAATGTAACAGGTTTTCCTATGACATCTATCGATCTCCACTAATTAATGATAATATTGTATGTAATGACTTTGACCAGAATTCGAGGGATACTAGATCTACACAAATGGATAGGACCGGAAAGCCCAGGAAGAATTCAGAAAGGTTTACCACATAAAAATACATCTTTATGTGCTAGCTTTTTTTTCTTCCAGTCACTGAGCATTACTATATGCCAGACCTCAGTGAAGTCATTTGGAGAGCAAGTCTAGGTTATTTTTTCTCTCTTTCTCTCTACACATTTTGGAGGCTTTTTAAACAAGTCACGTAGCAGAAGAAAGACATTTGGAGCCACTTGGAATCACTTGCCATGTGTAGATATAATCTGAATTTAATGATCTGCATGATTAGGAGGGAATGACAGACTCATCATGAAGCCAGTGGAAATGTTTCAGGCTGGTAAATATTTTAAAGCCAACAGACTTCTTTAAGCTATCTGCTATGATAGGTGCATTTTCTTTCCATTATGGAATGGCTCTGAATTGTATAAAATAAATCCACAAGTCGTTTCCTGTTTTTCTAATGCGGTCAGTCCTGATCAGTAACTTTTTTTTTTTTTGTGGTGCCGGGGATCGAACTCAGGGCCTTGTGCTTGCAAGGCAAGCACTCTAATCACTGAGCTAAATCCCCAGCCTGATCAGTAACTTTTTTTCAGTGTTTGCTATTTATCAATCACAGCTACTACACTGAGAATGGCCTGAAATACAAACCAAGACGCAAGCTCTGAGGGACCTGTTAGTGCCTCTCGCTAATTTGTACGTACGGGCCATTTCAGGTGTCCAGGGTTTCTGAAGCTCCCTGCCTAGCAGGCAGGGCCAAATCTGAATGTCTGTTTGTGAAAACAACCATCAAAAAGAACAGTAAGAACTGGAGCATCACATGTTGTATTGTTCTCACTGTGCCACCCAAACTCATAAATGTTATTAATACAGAGTTATCACTAGATGATAGAGTTCTATCCATCTGTTCACAGAATTGTAGAAAAACTATTAAAAGATTTATCACATATGTAGCCTCTTTCATCTAATATCACAAATTCTGAAAACATCCAACATTTTAAAATATATATCAAAATGACGATGTGAATGTTAGGAAATTATCTGATTGCTAACTGCAAAGATCTGTCTTTATGATACACATCAAAAATTTCAGGCAAATTTCAAAGAGATTCAAAAAAAGTAATACGAAAGTTTACTTTTTATCTTTGCTGTGTAACTTTTGTCATATTCTAGAAATTGCCTCCAGACAGCTAATCAAGAGTTCAAAGCAGTTTTTGCAACCCTAAACTTTCTATGGCTGAGAGAATCTTGAATAACAAATATTTATGGAAGATAATGCTCTGCACACAATGTTTTAGATTAGACTTTGTAAGAGGGCATGCTGACAGACTGAACTCTGCACTCTAGGTTGGAGAGGAATGGAGTGGCCAAATCCCTGGCCAATTAATCGCCAGTCATCTCATGTGATCAGCCTTGACTATTGAGCTCAGTGTGCTCTAATCTCTCTCTCTCTCTCTCCCCACCCTGTCCTGTCTGTGTGTGCATGTGCATATGCATGTGTGTGCATGTGTGTGCATGTGTGTTTCGTAAAGATAATTTGACAGTGTTGCTTTCAACAATCAAATTTGGTAATCATGCTATAAGAAAGCCCCTTTGAACTGTGCAAGGCTGATTAAAATTGTAAGAACTCACCAACAAAGAGAAGCAGCTATTAGGATGGCATCTATGTGCAGCTATCCATTGCAAGCACTTCCAAATGGTAGTCCGTTCTAACCACAGTAATCTGCCCATAAAGCTTCTAGAGACTATCACCTCTGTCTCTTAGCATATCTTGATATACTCTTGCAGATGCACACTTTGTTGATAAAGCTCTATTCACTGACTAACTTACTGTACTTTAGAAGCACAGTTATCCCCTCAAATTGTTCCCTGACACTACCAAGAAGCTACTTCTCTGGAACCGTAGAAATGATTCAGGCTAAAGTCCCAGTTCAACTTGATTTCTGTTCAGCAGGCATTATCGTATCTGGCAGGCAGCCTGAGTCAGTGTGTGAGTTGTCACTCTGTAGTCATTGACATAAAGCACTAAGACAAACCGGAAGGGCTTTTCAGAGTCACTGTGAAAGTTGCTGTGTCCATGTATGTGACTCACAGGGCTGAAGACCAAACGGGAAGAAAGTTCTTTCACATATAGGAAAAATTTCAAAGTTGAAGATCTCCAACAGGATACAGCTCTTCATTTCTTTCACTCTTACCGGAACTGGCCCAATAATTGGAGATGCCACATAATAGAATGTTACAACATAGCGGAATATCAAAAACATTCTGCCTTGTCTGGGAAACCAGACACAAACCCACACACTGTATGATTCCAGTTACGTGTAATGTGTAGACTAGGTGCCACAGAAGCAGAAAGCCAGCGCCGGTGCTTTCCAGGGACCAAAGGGAAGGAAGAATGGGAGTGACTACTTAATAGGTCCAGGGTTTTCTTTAAGGATGATGGTGATGTTTTGTTTTTGTTGTTGTTGTTGTTGTTGTTTTTTTGTGGTGCCGGGGATCGAACTCAGGCCTTTGTGCTTGCAAGGCAAGCACTCTAATCACTGAGCTAAATCCCCAGCCCCTGATGGTGATGTTTTGCAAGTCAACAGACGTAGTGGTTGCATAACATTGTGAAAGTACTAAATGCCACTAAATTGTTCACTTTGAAATGCCTAATTTTACCTTCTATGCGTTTCACCTCAATTTTAAAAATTTTTTAAATCACAGGAGAAATGCATCATTAGGGAAGACTCAATCAGAGTCCACCTAGTCCAGTACATAGTTGATAAAGGACCCTTCTCAGAACAACTAATGTTATATAGCAAAAAAATTTAATTATCGGATAAACACAAGAGAGTTTGTCAGTCTTCAATAACAAATTAATGAACTGTAGATTAGCCCTACTAAGAATTTTTAGGATTTTTTAATACTCAGAGTTCTATAATATTATTAAAATTAGAGGTGCAGAAAGAAAATGATTGTGTGACCATAATATTTTTAAAATTATTTTAGACAGTGATTCTAAGAGAGTAGCATCCTCTCTCTTTTGCAAAGTCTAATGGATCTCTTTACAAGATCTTTCACAAAGTTAGAGGTTTATATCCTATTTCTATTTTAAATTCAATATTGCCCAAATGGGTACAATACTCAATTCAACAGGGGACACACCATTCTTCTGAAAGTTATGTCTAGATAGAAAGTTTCAAGAGCCAAAGCGGAATAAGAAGATACAAACCCCCTGGAAAATTGAAAGATCTTGGCTTAAACTCTCGTATCTTCTTCTGCTTTCAGGCAGAGAATGCAATATAGTTGGTTTTTTCCTAGCCTGGAGCCACTGGGGCACGGTGGGGTGTATACCTCTTATCCGTGACTGTCATGAACAGAAACCAGAGTAAGAGATCAGAAGTTAGGGCTCTGACAGAGTTGAAATTTAAAACTAGAATAGTGAGTCTTATTCTAGGTCTAGAAGGCAGGGACCCGCTTGGAGTACACTTAAGAAAAAAGTTTAAAAGAAGAAAAAGCAACAGCAAACCAGGCGAATGGAAACAACCTCAAGATTTCTGAGGAGAAAGGTGATGCCCCCCGTGACTTCCTTTTTTACTTTTATTAGTACATGTTTGCAGTACACAATAATTATGTCTGCTGTAGGGGATTGATACATGGATGTAACACATTTCAGTTCCCTTCTTTTCCTTCCTCCCTCCACTCCCCCTTTTATTTTTCTAGCTCTAGATTCACTTATTTATCTTATAAGACATTATAAAGTTAATTATCACATATACAGATTGAAAAACCAGACTAACAGGCCAAAGAACATATAAAACACGTAAGACAATTGTACTAAGTCAAGGTACACTTTTAGATACATTGTTCACACTAGATTACCTTTTTTCTTCCACTATCTATCTTGTATTTCGTACTTTATATACATATATATGTATGTTGAGTTTTTCACATAAGAGAAACCATGTGGTATTTAAGCTCTCTTGCTTGAGTTCTATTTAGCATCCACACATGAGTCTGGTGGGTATGCAGGGCTGTCTATACCAAGCAGGAGAGACACTCGCAACACTACGCCCCAGTAGAGAGGCCAGGAGGCAAGACCTGCTATCTCCAAGCGATATCAGGAAAGCATCTGACCAAGATGGGGTAACACTGAACTTTTTTGTTTGTTCATTTGTTTATTGTTGTTGTTTTACACTGCCTGGGGAATCAAACCCGGGTTCTCATGTCCAGTGCCGGGCAGATGTTCTACTACTGAGCTCCACCGTCAGCCCCAGGGCACTATGCTTAATACTCTGGGTAAATATTTCACTGACTCCTACAATATGAATCCTACAAATATCTTTTGAAACAAAATCTACTTCAGACTTTTCAATACAACAAAAGAACTTATTCATCCAAATGAAAGAGTTATATTTATCTTGGTCATTTCATGAGTGAAACAGGTAATTATACACACTTCCCATCTCCTGGCAGGAGACAACAGAGCATGGATGTTAAAATGCTCAGAGAAGGATACGCAATTTTTTATTTTATTTTATTTTATTTTTGGTGCTGGGGATCAAAACAAATATTTTTCTAAACACCATTTCTGAAACTGTGGGATGGTTTTTGAAGCCTTCCTAAATATATATGATTACATTCTCTCTCAAAGTCCCTTCATAAGCTATTCTTGTCCATAAAGTCATGAGGTTACTTTACTACCAAAAATAAAGAGAAAATAGTATGAATATGGTAAAGAAATGAACCTTTAGTTTGAATACCAGACACAGCTTGTGACTGTATGATTTATTTGATTCTAGGGAGCCTTCCCAAATGTCTGCGCAGAGAGTGGGGTGGGATGTTTAATTTACGGTGGTGTGGCAGAGAGCAAGAAAGCAAGCTGTCTGCTGCAGATTCTGTGTTCGTGGGGGAGTAAGGTAGACAATTTTGAATTTACCACTTCTGCCTTCTGTGAGGCCCCTGACTGCATACCAACCAAGTGAAATTTGAAAGAAAAGCAGAAGTGATTAGGAAGACTAAAGAGGGCATTTAAAAAAAAAAAAAAAGAATGCCTCTTTCAATGGGATTTAATCATTGAACTCAACAGGGGTACACAGAAGGAAAAAAATGCTAAATGTTTGTGACCCGCCGGGGGACATTTTTCTATTTATCCTCGTGTCAGCTACAACTGATGATGTTGAAAAAGAAGATGGTAAAAGCTGAGAGTCTGTGCAATTATTATTTCCTTGAGCCTAGTGAGGTGCAAGCTCCATTACTTTCCCTTTCCACCTCCACCTAACGCCTGACTCTGAGTCACTGCGTGATGCCTCCAACCAGCTAAGTGGGAGTTATTTTTTTTAATCTGAAGGGGTAAAAACAGTATTCATTTTCCACACATTTCCTTACCCTGAAGCTAGTTGAAAATTTATTCTCTTATCCCCAAGAGAGCTGATGTCTCTAAGAACAAATAGTAAGGAAGGGTAGATGTCTACCCAGTGCTGACTCTGTCCATATTGGCTCCCAGGTGAGAGGGGGATGGACAAGGGTCAGGGCCAAAGAGCCCGTGTGCCCTGCCAGTTAATTTCGGTTTCAAATGCCAGGTCCTGCAGTCAAGTGAAAGGGGATTTGGCAAAGTTGCTATGGTCGATAACATCCTCTGTCTTGAAGACAACACCCATCTCATTAGATTTAAAAGCAGTTTTTCCAGCCCAGCAACCTCTTGTAAAAGTCAGGGCTTGTGTCTGCATACAGCATAAAGGGGCATGATTGTTGGCAGCAGCAACGGGGCTGGGTCTGGGGAGGAGCCAGCAGCAGTGGTGGCTGTAAGTGGGGATGAAGTAGAGGACCTTGAGGGATTTGAAGCTAGGACAGAGAGCTGCCGACTACCAGAAAACAGGCTCTCTGCAGTCTTCTTGGCCTGTTTGACTGCTGAAGGTCTTGTCCACAGCCTTTTGTTTTTGATGATATCTGAAGCCTTGTCAGTTTTTCAGGAGAGTAGTATAAATATTCACACAGGTTAAAAAAAAAAATAGAGATGCCCAGGTGCCCTCTTTCATTAGCAGTGATACTGATAATTAGAGTGGTATTTTTAGATAGCATTCTGGCACTGCGAGAGCACAAGAAAATGATCATGCCCCTTGAGCTAAGCATTCTCACCTTGGGGAATTATCGAAAGAAAGTAGCAGTTAAGCCTACTTGTACAAAGATGTTTATAGCCACCTTATTCGCAATAGCACATAGCTGGAAACAACCCAAATGTTCAACAATTAAGGAGTGATTAAGCAAACTTTGGAACTTTAATATGGCAATAAAGTCTGTGGCAATGAAAATGATGAATATCTGAGGTATGTAAATACTTAGAAACCTGTGTAAAACAACGCTGCAGTAAAAAGGGGACCACACAATAGTCTGAGCACAACAGAAAAGTAGGTACTTGAGTATAACACTGTCAGTATCTCTTTTTAACAATGACAAGCACAGAAGAAGCCATAATCTTATACAGATTGTGTGTCCCTTATCTGAAATACTCAGGAGCAGAAGTCACATTTCTTAGGATTTTGAAATATTCATATATACATAATGAGATACCTTGGGGTTGGAATCTAAGTAAAAACACAAATTCATTTATGTTTCATGCATACCTTAGATACATTGCCTGAAGATGACCTTACACAATATTTTTATTGTGCCTGTTTTTTAACTGTGACCCATCCATTGAGGTCAGGTGTGGAGTTTTCCATTTGTAGCCTCACACTGACCCTCAAAAGTTTTTAGACTTTAGAACATTTTGGATTTCAGATTTTTTTTTTATTAGGAATGCTCGATCTGTATGTAGTTAGTGCTCAGAGTAAATGAGGGCTTTGTATTTTCAAGGTAGCTTAAGGTGGTGTTTTCAGCTCAACTCTAAAGCAATTTCAAAACACTGTATAGTATTTAAAAGTATTATTATTACTGTGGTGTGAAACACAATGAAACTATCCATACATACTGGTCTGCCTGTTCGTTTGCTGCATACTTCTGACTCATACCATGAGGTCAATGCGAATCAGTGGCCCTGGAGAAGTCAGTGCTGTAAACAATATGTAATTGGCCTTACCTAGTAGTTAAGTGCTAACTTTGCTTTCAGTAATATTCACCCCTTGAATCAAAATATAAATTAAGGTCAAAAGTCAATAGCCAAATAGCCAAGCAGAGGGAAATTCAGAGCCACAAGACTACCTGAGTTAGAAGGCCAGATGGAAGATCCATGAGAAGTGGTTTATTCTTTGTTTTACCACCCCCCAGCCCCTAAGACTAAAATAGAGAACTGACTGACAAGCAATTCTGACAGGGACTCTAGGTACCTCGTCCCTTTCAGCTCCTCAGGGCTCAGTTTTTATTTGGCGTAGTCTCTGTGTTTGTATCTCAGGCCACACTGACACAGCTATTCCTTGGACAGGACTCGCCTTTGGTGTCCTCAAAAGAGTCTACATGCCATTCTAAACAGGCTCTGTGGCAGCAGAGAGGCCAGGTGAATGCCGATATCCGGATGAACAGTTTAATTTTCAATAACGGACACCACGAGGCACTGGCTTGTGTCATATTACTAGCAATATTTTGTTTCCTATTGCTGAAATAATTCACATAGCTAATTGCAACCAAGTACATAAAATCCTTGAGTGCTGTGCTTCACTGAGCATCCAGCAGTGGTGTAGGGATTTCCCTAAGAATGCAGTGGCCATTGCTTGGGATTTTCCTTTGGGAGTGGCATTCACTCCCACTCTCCTCACTGTTCATCAAGTCACAGGAAGGAAGTCAAAAGCCTTCCGTGAAGATTGGCAAAGCTTTGTTCACCCTCAGGGGTTTTCTACCACTGCTTTTCCAATTTTGTATCAGTAAACTCTTAACGACTGTTCAAATCAGCAAGAACCATTGATTCATGGGTGCTACATTGAAAGCAATTTCCACTGTTCGTTTCCAGTCATTCCCACTAGTCAGCTTTTCTGAATCACTAAAGCTATTAAATCAACACGGGTACAAATGGCAGGTCTGCCTCTTCGAATTTGGATCAGTTTTGAAATCACAAAAGAGCTCTTGAATCTGGGTATTTCCAGTTAATGTGAAATGGTGGAAAGAGGACAATTTTCAGAAAAACTTAGTGTTAGTTCCAACCTTGGGTAAGGTTTTTGCTACACAGTCTTCAAATCCTCACCTGTTACACAAGAATAATAGCATCACTTGCCTTACAGAACTGTGATGAGGGTCAAAGTAAACATAGGAAACAATAATTCAGCTCTACAGCATGATTTGATTCTCTTTAACAGAATGGTGTGGTGTTAACTCTGTTTGTTTCATACGTTGACTGTTTTCTTATTACCCTTCTTAAGACCTTACTTAATAATATGACTTCAGATTACTACCAGAAAAATCTTCCACTGTTGATCATTATCCTGTGTTATAATACATATTTTAGTAAGTTAAATGGTACTTTGAAGTAAATTAAATGACAGGTACTAATAAATAAAAGTATCTTCATTCCACTGCCACATAAATAGCTCAGAGTGGCATTTAGGCATGTGGAATACAGTGGTTATTAGTGAAATAACAAGAATATGCTGATTTGTTACTTCTCTCTTGATGGTGTGAAAGTATCTCCGAGCATTTCTTTTTCAAAACCTTTTCATCTGTTTTAGCAACTATAACTCACCTACAACCCAGGCAAGCACTTAAGGAAGCAAGGAATGATTCTCAGACTTCACTTCAACTAGAAACACCAGGGAGCTTGTACTACATACATAACCCCCATCGCAGCCCCAGAGATTCTGATGTAGTCGGTTTGGCATAAGTCTCAGGGATGTCCTTTGTTCATCTGCTTCTTCTAAGCTTCTCACAGGACCCAAATGTACAATCATAACTGAGGATCACTGCTTTACACTTTGGTTAGGTAGAAATGGGAAATCTTTGAGCCATGACAACAGCCTGGCCAGTCCGTATTTTGACCAGCTAGAAGACCATCCATAGCCATGATACCTAAATTCAGCTGTGGACATGCAACATGATATATTACAGAAAGCACAGATTTTGGAGCCAATATGAGATGAAATCTGGACTTGCCCTATTGAAATTGTGCTATCATGAGTGAGTGATCTGACTTCAGTCCTCATCTGCCATGTAGAGAAAACAGAACTTATAGGACTGTTGTGATATTATATCAGGAAGCATATGTACTAGCAGGCTGTCAAAAGTGACAGCTTTATTGATGATTACTAACATTAGGAAATAAAGCCTACCAGCTAAATCAAATGAAAACTCTCTGATTCAATGGCATCTGATTGTATTTCTCCTGAAATAACAAGAGATTAAATGAGACATTTTCTTACTTTCATAAGTTTCTGCTGAAGCCTCAAAGCTGACACATTATTGACTCATGTAGCAGCATATTTTAAAGAGAGGTGCTTCCCCATCCATGCAAGACACCCCAGAGGGTATTATATCAACCTACTCCATGGGCCAGTGCACCAGCATTTGGGTATCTGTGATTACTAGGAAAATAGCAATTCCAGATTACTGTAGCCCAATTTGGGTGGGACTGTGCAGTTTGCCATATATCCCTTGCCTCCTTCTCACCCCTGGTGGGAGGCAGTGAGTCAAGTGTCTCAGTGAAATCAAAGCCCAGGTCCCAACCTGGTCTAACTGCTGACTGAGTCTGAATTTGGAAATAGAGTTTCTTTAAATTGGATGAGAAGTTGAAGTTTGATTTAGATGACACTTGACTTTTCAATATCTTGAAAAATGAGGCTTCTAATGCCTCAAAGCGACCTGAAAATCTATATGAACCCAAGATAATGGCCAAGAGAAAGAAGAACCTATAGCACAGATTTGATGTGAAGTGCTGTGAGAAAGATGAATGATTTTTTGTGCCTGCACTTGACCAAGAGCAGCTCCTACCACATTCCTGTGTCTGTTTCCCGAGGGTCCCATGCTCACTTGGCACTTCCAGATTCCAGGTACACAGATGACTTGAAATGCCATCAGACTCTTCTGACACACATCATTCCAGACCTGTAGCAGATCCTTTAATTTCTTCTAGCTAAAGACTTTCCTGACATTTTAAAAATTGGTGCCAGCCATTAGTGCTCATGTGACATAACTTACTTAATTCTAATTTAATTTGATGCATCAGGAGACAGGTCACTGTGTCACTTCTCATCTTTCCTGCAGCCTCAGCAAAAGCCTATCACCCTGTCTATGTGATTTTGTCATGTAACCCATTTCTCCTCATGGTGGTCCTGAGCCCTGAAATACACGGGGGTGTAGAGAAGATTAGGAGCACAGGCTTGGGAACCAGACTGCTCTAGGTCACAGCCTCTGACACTAACCATACCATATTATTATGCTTCTTAACTTCTCTGGCCTTGGTTTTATTGCCAACAAAAGGGCATTATATCTGCTGTATAGGACTGTTTTAAGGGATACATTAAATAGTATAAATAAAACCTTTAACACAGTGTCTGGCACATAAATGCTAAATACTGATAGATTAAAATATAACGATTGTATTATTTAGCTTTCCTATTGCTGACACACAATATCCGACATCCATGAGTTAAAAGAAATGTTTAATTGGCTTATGGTTTCAAGGGATTCAGTACATAGTTGGCTGACTTCAAGGCAGGAATATCTTGGCAGTAGGGCATGGCAAAGCAAAGATGCTTATTTCACAGTGGCTGGGAAGCAGAGGAGAGGAACAATGCCAGAGAAGAAAGGGTAAAGGACTAGATATAGAACCCAAGGTCATGCCTCATGACCCATCCAGAAATACCCAATAGTATGCTTTACTAATCTGGGTGGCTCCCAAGCCAACTAAGTTAATAATCTACCTTACCTGTCATAATAATCATGATGATCACAAAGACAGCCATTACTATTGAAAGAATATTGCTAAAGCAGTCTACCATAATTATTGTTGTGTAATGAGTATTATTATCCTAACATAAAGACACTCTCCTTTGGTATATTTTGGGAAAGAAGAATTCTATGGTAGTTTCCTACAGAGTTTTCCATCCCTCTCTCCTTCTTTTCTACGTTCCTTCCTCCTCCACAGCTCTCAGCTGTATCACATTTCAACAATTGCTTTATGCCTAGGGATTACAGCCTAGAAATTATAGGCACAGGCCCCTTGGAACAGTGTCACCAAATCTGGGCAGATCCAAATAGAAGGGTGGATGTGGGGTAGGCTCATTTACTCTATGCTCTACTTCTCTATTTTCTACACAATCATCATCATGCTAAATGGGTAACAGGGTCAAACTTCTCTGGGGGAGAGCAATAGCCAAAAAATACCTGTGCAAAAGACACAGATCCATTAGCCATGTATTGCATCTGATATAGTAGACCAATAAAACTCCAGGAAAAATTAGCCCTTCACTGCTGTCCCCTTGATGCACACTTCGTTTCTAACCTTGTTCTCCCTAACTCAGATTTGTCTACCTCTCCTTTTACACAGCTATGAAGAACATATCCACCATGTTAGATTTTAGCACCCTTTCCTGAAGGTTGATTTCCAGAAGGCTGACTTGCTCAATCTAGAATCACACTTCACTGGGGCTCAACTAGGACAATCAGTGTGCACTGTGTCATTCTATATCCTCGATGCAGGTAGGATGGGGCACCATGGCCTGGTTCCACCAGAGATCTATCTGCCTGAGGTGCCAGTGGCCATACTTTCTTGTTGGGAGTCTCTAACAGATACTTGTGGGCCACCTGTCACCATCTCTTCTTCACACATCCCCAACCCACAAGTGCATACTTACCAAGCACATACTGCAATTCTCAGAGGCAAGATTCTAAGAGTTTTAGAGGAAGAAGGTGTTTCTCTCACTTTGTGATGAAAGACCGCACCCCTCACCACTGCCCAGAAGGCCATCAGGGTCACATTCCTGTGTGAAGCCTAGTTACTTCCTCCTATCAACCTTTTCTTGCTTTTCCTGTCTAATTGCACCATTCTTTGTTCCAACAAAGATTTTTTTAAAAAGCAATTTTTCTTTCAATGGCTGTTCCCTGAGCCACAAAAGCACCCAGCCAAAGCTTTGAAATTACAGTTTGTATTTACCTAATTAAGTCCTTAAGCCAGGTACTGCCCTTTTCTCCTAGTTATAGTATTACATTATTTTCTTCTACTTGCCCTTTTATGTAGACGTGGCATAAATTCAAAAATCTCCACTTCAGATTTTTATTTGCTAGAACTATGTCAGGAGATGAATACAAATCGCTGTTTATCCACCAAACACTTACATTGCATTTCCTGTGTTCCAGGCAGCCTTCTAAGTGTTTTATAAACATCAGCACACTTAATATTCATGACAGCCCTATGGATAGATATTATGACCATCTCCACCTAGACATAGGTACACTTAGGCCAAGAGAGGTTAAGTAACTTAGGTAAAGTTGCAAAGAAGGTGAAAGGTAGGATTCATATCCAAACAGCTTTGCTCTGGACACCACATTTTAACCAATATGCCATCCTTCCTCATTTGTTATCCAAACCAGTTTCTCATTCTCAGTTTCATAGAAAAAAAAAAAAAATTCCTAACCTAGACATTTTTGTCATCATTTCTAGATACAGGAAGCAAGTGATCTTTAAATGGCTAAATGGCCTTTCCAAGTCATAGTTTGGCAGATTTCAAATGCAGTGCAGCACTTGTAAATCTAAATTCTAGCTGTGGTGGACGGCCTGCTGCTTGTCTGGGTACATAAAGAGTAGTCTCTGAAGGATGAATGTTAAGGAATTTTTGCTACAGAATCTTATTTCTTACTTGGCTTAGCTATCCATACAGTCATTTGATTAAGCCTTTAACTAATGCAGAGCACATATGCCCAGAGGGTCCTATAATGAATCCATTTTGTAAATTACAGAGAAAGCCATAAATTATTTCAACATAAAGTGAGTATAGATCAAGGCTGCCATATTCCTATGAGCATTGTGGTACACCCTTAACCTAAATTGTATTTTCTCCTTGTAAATGGGAATGAAAATTACATTGTTTTGACCTTTGGATCATTGGATCTTGTATTTATTTTATATTTTTCCCAAAAGAATTCACAAAGATATAGTCATTTAACCTGCTCCTAGGAAAAAAACATGTAAACCAAAAAACTGGGCATGTAATAGACTTCTTTATGGATTAGACTATTGAACAATTCATACTTTGATCATTATTTAGTGCAATTTATGACTTCCAAGAGGCCATTTATCAATAACTCGTGAGTGATTTTCCAAAACAAATACAAATCAAAAAAAGAACAATTTACTCTAATCTCTTTGATGGGATCCTGAATGTTGTGGCATTGATCTCACCCAGTCATGACACAGAATTGTTAGCTCAAGGCAGAGATACTACAAACATTTCTCACACTGAGTCTGAAGCTCTCTTGAGTTAAAATTTCCCACCTTTGCCCCAGGGCTCTCTCCCCAGAATCTGTCAAAATACACAGTCATCCCTTGGCATCCATCATTTATATAAAGTGGCATGGTATAACCTGTACACATCCTCCTGGTGTACTTTACATCATCTTTAGATTACTTACAACACCTAATACAATGAAAATGATAGGTAAACAGTTTTTATACTACATTGTTTGGGGAATCATGACAAGAGAAAAAAGTATGTAGAAGTTCAGTGCAGACACAATGCCTTGCTCTCTGATTATTTCCAATCTGTGGTGTGCTGAATCTGCAGATGCGGAACTCACAGATTTGGTGGACCAACTATACTTGTTAAACACCGAGTATGAGTAAATCACTAGATTGAGCAGTAAATATTTGGAAATAAATAAAAAAGATGATCCCTGGCTTCAAGAAGTTTGTGGTTTACTAAAGAAATACTTAGAACAAATGTAAAGAATATTGTGAGATAAACGCTGGTAAAGTTACCTGCAACATACTGAGGTGGCACAAAGAGCAGCGATCAGTTGACCAGAATGGGTCAGCAGTAGCTCAGAGTCACTTCCTTCTTTTAAACTAGATCCTGTGGGGTTGAGGATTTAGCTCATTTAGCTCAAGGTAGGGCACTTGGCTAGCAAGCAAGGCCTTGAGTTCAACCCCCAACACACCCCCCCAAAATAAATAAATAAACTAGCTCTTGAAGGATAAGTAGGAGCCAGTTGAACAATGTCTAAGAGTATGTATTTTAAGACAGAAAACTTGGCAAGAACTAGATTATAGAATATGAAAATAGTTTGGACTTTGTTCACCATTCCCAACAGTAAGATACTGTTAAAGAATTTGAGTGGAAGAAAATAGGATTTCATTTCTCTTTTAGAGATCTGATGATGGATAGAAAAACCCAGGTTGCAGACAGAGAAGTCAGTTAAAAATTAGTCTAGGAGCCCAAAGGAAGACCTTCAGGAACAAAACCAAGACAAAGAGACATCATTTGTTGTTTATTTTTTTAATTGTGGGATAAGACGGATAGGATTCGGGGGAAGAACATGGAGGAAATGGAAGGTGACTTTACTATTTGCCGTGTGGCTTGTGGAGAGGACTCCGGGGCCATCCCTGAGCTGCAGGGAAGAGGTAATCACTTTCATGGTGCTTTTGTCAGCAAATAACAGAAAACACAAATAAAATGATAGAGGTCAAATGGGACTGCATCGTCTCAGGTAACCACAAGTGTGGTGTGAAAGTCTTGCAAGCCCAAGATTGGCCAATTCAAACAAGTCCACCTAGGCGCGGGCTCTCTCCCCATCTTTCCCCTCCCCACAGTGCTCACAGACTCACTATTGTGCTCACAGTTCAAGCACTACATGGGGGAACACATCGCAGTGTGTCAGCACAGAAGGGAGGAACACCGAGTGCCTCTTTTCAGATAGAAGAAGTGGTTCCCAGAAACCCTCAGCAGCAATTCCCTGAAGTCTCAGCACCATAATGGATTCAAGTGTACCACCAAACACAGTCACTGGCCGGGCATATAACCCAGTGGTGGCGCGTGTGCCATTGTGCATGAGGCAAGCAAATAACAAAACAAACGAGTAAACTCAATAACTGACAGAGGAAAGAGAACCCCACAGAGGGCTCTGTTCAGTCTAGTTCCGTGGACAAGGGGTCTGCCTGTCGGGGAACCCTGGGAAGGTGTAGGCCGGAGCAAATCCCCTTGCTGAAGAAGGGCAGGCGAGAATGGGGGCTGGGTAGGAAGCGGCCTGGTGTGCTGCAGGGGAGAGGTGAGTTCAGCATTTCTTCCACAGGCTAGTTGAGGAAGAAAAGCATATGGAGGGCAAGAAAAACGCTAAGATTAAAGTGATAAGTAGTTTCCTCGAATGATCCGTGTTTGGGAAACTTGGAAGATAAAGCTGATACCTCCCATCATTTTTATTTATAACAGTAAAAATCATGGTACCCTACCCTGATGTTTGCCCTGCGTATCTTGCCAGAAATATTTAACAGACATCTGAATAATAGGTGTTCATTTGCCTCATTTTAAGTGATAGGATATCTCTTGCTACAGGCTCTCTGTGCAAATGCCATAAACCTCTTTCTTTCAGACACAATCCCTCCAATCCCTCCTCATCGGGGATAGGAGAACAAATCAGACCTACATGTTGCCTTTGCTTCAGATCCAGTCTGTTTTCACAAGTGATATTTTCCAAAAAGGAGATGTTCCAGAGGTTCCTCACCACCAGACATCTCAGCAGGAAGGAGTCTCGGCAGAGCTATTACGCACTTTTTGGTGCTTAAATCTTACATACACCATGGAAGTCTCAGTCCTCTGAGCCCTTATCGCATTCTGCAGTGCTCTCTCTACCCGTTAAAGTATTCTAATGTTTCTTGAAATACAAAAGTTTGTTCTTTCAGGGTTAACACAGTCTCATTTAATTATTTTTCAGCTTTGTTGTCACTAAATAACTAAGTCCTTACAGTAAGCCTAATCACTGTACATTTTATTCAGATAAGTCTGGTTGAACTTGGTGTTTTTAATAAAGAAACACACCCTGAGACATGTTGCTTTTGTTCATGAAGTAAAAGAATAAAATTGCTCCTATTGATTCAGCACTTCATGAAAAATGGTGGTAACGGTGTCAGCTCCTTTGTTGTACCTTGTATTACGTTAATCAGAGTATTTAATAAGCAAACTATATGTAGAAAAGCCCTTCATTTAGTAGGCACCCAATTTTATTGGGAGCTTCAAACTTTGATTCTCCCCTAGCTGACCCAACAGACCAAAGACCAGAAGGCTTGGCTATGTATCAGTTATTTTCTCAACCTTGAAATTTGTCCACAAGGAATTTAGTAAAGCCCCTTTGATGTAACAGAAAGGTCAACTTCATTGTCACTGTTTTTCTAACATGCTATTTGTTGAAGAAATCCTTTTTATTTCCCTTCTTTAAAAGTTTAAGTTGGAAGGCACTAATGTGATAAATTGTTGACTTTCATCCTGGTCACCCAATTCCACAAAGTCAAACTGATCAAAGACTAAGCTGTTTCTCACCCGCCTTTAATCTCCCTTCTCCATGGAAGATGGAAGGTAAACAGTCAGGCAGAGCCCCAATTACCAATATCAAGATAAAAAAGAAATGGTTTTCCTTTTCCACCTTTGAAATTATAGATGGATTGATGTAAAATAAATTTCAGAGCCTCAAGTACTTGCTTGTTTTCTCACTGCAAACAACAGGTTCTGGACAAGAATGAACAGGATGCCCAGGAGGTGAGGTGGCCTGGCTACCAGGTGGTCAGTGAGCCACCAGGACAGTATGACAAGGGTGGGTGGGTTTCCACTATTGAATTAATCTTTCCTTTGCTTTTGGTTATTCAGATGAAAATTTTACTGCCAAACAATTATTTCTATTTTCCCAAGAACCTATGTAGAAGATATAAGGTTAAGAAAATTTAAAAGAGAGCCAAAATTGTATGGAAAGACAGAAATAGTCTGATATTATTTCATTCTGTAACAGAAACTTGAGAAGACTATTCTGAGACCATATGACACTAATGCTCTCTTTTGAAAATTCTGAGCATTTTTTGTTTTTGTTTTTTAGGTGTTGGGGATCGAACTTGGGGCCTTGTGCTTGTAAGGCAAGCACTCTAAACACTAAGCTAAATCCCCAGCGCCACTGAGCTAAATCCCCAGCGCCGCTGAGCATTTTTTAGAACTACCAAACAACTCTCTTTTGCATGTGGGTTGCTCATTTTTTGCCCTGGTTGGAGTCATCATTGCTTTTTTTGGCAGAATTTCTTTGTTATTTGCCTGAATTAACTAAAATAATTTGTTATGTTATATCTGTATTTTTTAAATTCTACCCCCCCCCCAAAAAAATGTGGCAGAGAGGGTTGCTGGGGATTGAACTCGGGGCCTTGCGCTTGCTAGGCAAGCACTTTACCACTTGAGCTAAATCCCCAGCTCCTCAAAATTAATTTTTGTTTCCGTCATAATAACATTCAAGACATTCATTCGAGTCTTAAAATCCATCCAGTTCTCCGAGGAGAAGCATGAAGCCCTTGGTTCACATCTATGCCAAGACAGGTTACCCCACACACTGTGCAAGCAGGGTACACACTGGTTTGTATTCTTATTTTTATAGTGAACTGGCAGTCTTACCACTGGTTGATTTAAGTTCCAGAGCATATAGATCTACCTCTAAGCAGCCTTACGGAAAACAAGCCCTCCAAGGATATTTTTTGAGAGTTAACCTTGAGTGAAAAGGGATATAGATAGATGTAATGCCAGATGAAAGAATAATGTGAGGGGAAGTGGAGGGCAATTGATCTATCCACGTGTTCGTATCCTGAGCCCTGTATCTGTATCAAGATGATCAGGCTCCTTTTAGAAGTGCCTCCACTGAATTTTATTTTAATGTTTATCTTTGGCTTTTGTTAATTTTGATTTCATAACTAGTTGGATGAAATATGTTTTACCATTTGGATAATAACCATTATCTTATTTTTTATTGCCCCCTTTTTGTGTAAAAATGTTCTATTATTTAATATCAATATTACATAATCCCCTTTTGGAAAATGGCACCGAGACAGACAGGTAGACAGACGGATGGAAGGATAGATAGATGGATAGATAGATAGATAGATAGATAGATAGATAGATAGACAGACAGACAGACAGACAGACAGACAGACAGAGTCCACCAAAACATGTATATACACTTCAGCAGTTTGCTGTACTAATAAATGTCTGGAAGCTAATGGTTTCTCTTTTCCTGGTATACACATTTTATATATACATCTTTATACAACTACCTTGTCACATTTTTCTATTTTGGACTGGTTGTCAGAAGACTCAATGAAAATCCCCCCAAAAATAAAAAGGCTTCCATCTATTAGTACTGAAATATAACTCTTATAATTAACTTATCTGATTCTTTCATCCTTTGGGTCTGTTTTTCCATGTCTTTTTTAATTTGCCTTGTTATTTTGCCTTCTCTTTTATGCCCCTGAAATCTTTGTTGGAAAGAGATGATCTGTAAGCAAATTCAACACCTAAAATACTCTGATTTTGCCTTAATAATTTTCAGATTTCAAAAGTTATAAAAGGGTTTATAAAGAAATTGCACACAAGTGTGTTTTATCTTTCTTTCTGAAAACAGAGAAAAACAAAAATGAACATAATGAATCATGCTAGATATAAATCAGTTAGGGAAAAATGATTTTTTTCAAGTATACTAGGCTGATGAGGGGGTTATAGGGATATTTTCCAGAAGCCCTGAAATGGAAGATAGTTTTAGCAGTTCTTTCACATCACCTTAAATATGTGATCACTGAGTTCTACTAGATTTTCTGTATTTTTCACTCCTCTTTTGGCTGCTGGCCTTCTCACAGTATGACCCACAATTTGCTCATTCCCAGGAGATAACGCAACATCTGATCTTAGTAGGACTTCAGTAAGTATTTTTAAATCCCACGTGGATTTTCATCTATTCAGAGGCTTTCCTCTCTTAAGAAATATTTCAAGGTGCTTTCCAAATCAGCGATTTCAATGAATGCACTTTCATCTGATGTTGCCATAGATACCATTTCCTTAATACTGTGCTTGATGCAGCCCCTTGGTTTTGAAATCATTTTCTCTGTGAACAGGATGTTATCAAATTAAAAGAAGCTTTTGTCTCGCTGTTAATGTACCAAAATTCAACTCTGAAAAAATGAACTGTCATCTCCAGAATCCAAGAAAATTCTCATAATCTATTGTGAGGATTTTTTCTTTACTAACTTTTGCTAAAAATGATTGTCCAGCAAATGTAAATCGAGTTTGGACATTGCTTCAAGCCAAATCGTTAAACTTGATTTTGCATCGTGAGAAGGCATGCTTTCTAGAACACTCTAAGTGGCTCTTCATGGTTTTATTTCTTTGCCTGGTGGTTATTCCTATCAAGCTGTGAAAGAATTGTAATCTCATTAAGAAATGAAGGGGAAAGTTTAAAACAAATGTTAAAGGGCAATCTAATTACTTAGGAAATCTAAAATGTGTTTAAAACCCACAAATGTTTTTAGCTTTAACCAAATTTTCATCTCACTTCAACAAAAGTTCTCTTAGGACAAAATATATGTATATTTATATATATTCTCCCATATATATATATATGCTTCACTGGAACAGAACTTTGTTTTTCTTTTTTCCCACACGGATGTGTTCCAAGTGCCTAAAATAGTGTGTGACACAAATCTATTCTCTGTACACATTTGTTGAATGACTATAAAATAGTTCATTCTAAGTGAAAACTAGCATATCATTATTAGCTCTATTGTAGTCCAATTACATTTTCCCAGAATTATATTTTTTGGATATAAAGTCATCAGGACAGGAAGCCCAGAAGGAAAAACACGGGACACACAGGCAGTTCTCAGGATAGTCAGTGCTCAGCATACTTGCTTCCCAAAATTTGAAACCTCAAAATTATTTATGCTTAAAATCAAATAGCCTTTGAGACCTTTCCTCACATTAAATCAAACGTTTGCAAAGGGAAAACTGTCATCTAAACGTTCATCCCCCACCACCCATCATCATCCCACCCTGTTCCTAACCCTTCCCAGGCCTTCCTCCCTAGAGAGTAAAATCAAAATGAAACATAGATATACAAATATAATTAAGTCCCTGCCTAGGAAGAAAATACACTAAAGGTGTTATCTGCCACTCAGCTGCCCTACCCAATAGATCTTTCAGACTGAAGAATTATTTCTTAGTTCTGAAAGCTCACTGGAAGTGGCCTGACACTTATTAAACTCGCCCGTCAGCTCTGTGAGAGGTTTCCATTGAGGAAACAAAGGCGGTCTGCGGGGCCTTGTCTTTTGAGATGGGCAATTGTTATCTGAATGAGATGACCTGGATGAGTCCTTAGAGGCCATGAGAGCTCAGATGCATGGCTCTTCTGTCCTAGCCTGGGCTCGGTTAGCTCTGAGAGGCAGAGCCTAGAGAAGACCACCATAGAAAGCTAACACTCCCTGGACCTGTGTTCAGAAACTATGTCTGAACAACTGTTTCAAAAGAGTCATTCACTGAATAAATCCACTGAGGCTTGTTTCTGTGTGACAGAAATTCATCAGAGTAAAAGGTGAAATAGATGGTCAAATATGTAAACAGTGACTCGATGCTTTGGCTGCTGGAAAAGCCCTGCTTTTGGCTCCAGTGCAGGAGTGCTCGATGAGCTGGTCATGTACAGTCCAGAACACTCTGCTGCAGACTCTGGGGCCTGTCGCTCAGCGGTGCTTGAGGACCACAGTGAGTACAGAGCCCGCTGATACATACTGGTCCTAAACCAAGAAACCCACCAACTAGAAAAACCACCTCAGCTTGTTTGTCTTTTGAATGACTAAGGAAAATCACTGTAGACACGGCAGATGGAAGACAAAAATGTGAACTTTAGATTTAATTCACTTCTTCAGACTACACTTGAAGTGAAAAGGTCTAGTTTATGCGTAAATGAGAAACTCAAGTCATATTTGTCATGTTTTCATCCGCTTCACATATGCATTATTAAAACGACTAAATTCCTCAGAAAAAAATAATAGTACATCTACTTCCCATGAAATTTCCTTGAAGGATAGAAATGTTTTTATTTGCTATGATGAGGAATCTGAATGTCATCCCATAACAATAACTAATTTAGGTTGATTCATCATGGAAGCATTTTAGAAGTAAAGAACTTGAAGTACTTTACAATAACTTAACCATACTCGTAAGGGTTGCATGAAATTTGCAACAACTTCTCAAGTCTAAAGGCATTAATATACCACATGATCCTTGTGTATCCCTAAGATCAAATACCAGATTTTATGGACTCATCCTGGGGAAAAGCCACCTTGGAGCAGCCAACTGTAATCCGGTATAGGACAGAGTGGCATTTCGCAAATGCTCCCTGCAGTCTACCAATACATGTTTGATGGCAGGAGGCAAGAATTATTGTTTCTCTCTGCACCCACAAGCAGTTGTACCACAAGACACGGCCAGGATGAAATTTATCGTCGTCCTGTAGCCCTCAAGCGCACTAGTTTATTGATACGGTAACTGGCACTGCGGTCCTCCCTGTGAGTTTAGACTTCATATAAAACATGCAGCCCCATGCCCAGTCCATGAATTCTGTATGTGGGAGCATGATTGCCATGTTGGGAGCAGCCTGTGTGGCAACAAGGAGTGAAAAGCAATTCTCAGCTTCTGACCCGAACCCTAGTAAAAAGAATGAATCCGAGAGATGGGCCTGGGAGCCAGCACCTCAGTGGTTTCGAAAGAGGCTGTTGATTTCATTTCTTTGTGATTGCTTTTCTTTTCATTGTTTTTTAAAATATAAAAGTAATATTTGAATACTCTTGTAAACAATTCAAGCAATCCGAGGAGTAGAGAATAAAAAGATGTCCCTTTGTATCAGCTGTAGCACAGTTCTACTCCTATTCTCAGAGGTAACGCCTGTTAATTGTTTTCTAAGTGTTTTATTTGGGGGCTAGGTCTAAATATTTTAATTTAATACAATCAAGTGTTTTAATGATTCTTATAATGAGACTCATTCATAATTGAAAATCTCATTATATTTATCATATCCCCGTTATATATTCCCATGAAGTCACTGTTGGAATGCTTTCATCAGTAACTCTCGAAATACATACGCACAGGCCAGGGCAGTGTGTCTAATCCAAGAAGGATGACTCCTTCTTACATGTATTGTAAAATGATGTGGATCCCAGTAGGTAGCTCAATGCTTTTATAATCCATGAATTGAAAAATAGTAATAACAAAAATCAACAATGAAGTCGTCAACACATTTAAATGAATCGGTACTTTTTTAGTCACAAAATATATAAACATATTTGAAAAGACAGTAGTACCTAATGTATGAGACTCTATTTAGGCTGCAAATAATGACTGGCATGCAGTCAGATTGAGACCACCAGAGGAAATTAATTAATCACTGCTAACCACAACTACCCACTCCCAACAAATACACACATGCACACACACACACCCCATAAACACACACGCATACACACAGACTCACACCTTGAGCTGGGACTTACCTATATCAGGCTATTAAAACTTTCCACTGAACAGGGAAATTCATTTAAAGTAAATCTTTGGAAACTTGCAGTAAAGCAATACTGTTCTAAATGGGTCATCATTTAATTTTTAGATATTTCTGTGTTTTGAAGAGCAAATAGACTTTCTATTCCAAAATAGCTCAATTATGTTTTGATTGCAACATGAGATTTTTCTGAGGATCTCAATTCTCAAATACTGCTATCATTTTGTACATAATTTGATAATTGCTTTACAAAAATAAAAACCGTTGCTGTGGCGGTGGGATAGTGTGGGCATAGGGGGCATTTTCTACCATCTTTGAGATTTCACAATGTGCTTACCCCTATTGTTTCCAGAAAATACGTTGTTAGAATTTGCATGATTTAAGATATTTGCAGTGTTCCAGGTTAAAGAGAGAGACAGAGAGAGAGAGAGAAAGAGCGCAAGAAGTGAAAGGGCAGTCAAGGCAGAGACCATGTGAATTGGTTCACCTTCCTCTGTGATCTTTAGCAGATGGTCTTGCTCTGTGTAGTTGGCTTCATTGGCTTCCTAAGCAAATGCCTTATACATGAAGATACATTAGGTCCATTTACCGAAAATTCTCCCAAAGATTACATTTTTTTTTTAATTAAGTGCTCTCTTACTGGCCCATTCACACTCTTATTCCATCACACGTCATAATCCCATTGAGTAGTGACCAATTCTGGGGTACATATTTAGCCCCAGGAAAGAGCTGCATTTTACTTTAACGGAGGTGTGTTTCCCAAGTTCTCTTGTATTTATTACCACTTTTTTCTAGGGGGAACATGTACTGCAAGGAACACACACATATTTGTCCTGAAGTGGGACTCTTCTCAAATTTTCTATTTTTCTTTTCTCACTGAAAAAGAAAAGTGAACTAGCTGGTATTTAGAAAGCCAAGCAGAAGGTTTTAATAGCTGAAACAGATGGACTGCTTAAGGTACCATATCTTTGGAGTTGCTATTGTGCTAAGTTCAATGAATGTAGATAGAACCAGGTAATTTTTAATGTAACATTTAACTCTAACATTGATCACTCCAACCATCTGTGTGCTACAAAGTACATCACTGTTTATTACCTCCAGTTTAAGTAACATCCAGCCAAGCTCAGGAAGGCTGCTGGTCCCAGTTCTGGCCCCACATGAAGAAAATACACAGACCTGAAGACAGTTTGTCAGATAATTTTTAATAGAGTTCCAGAAACTCTGCACACATTCCCTAAGGTCCTTGATTGTTATCCTGGTAGAAAAATAGTTTTTTTTCTTCATATTTGTCCAGTTAAAATGTGCAACTTCCCTTTAGTAAGAAATCAGGGTAAAACAATAACAGAAGATGCAAACGCACCCTCTTCCCTCACCAAGCGGGCTGCCTAAACGTCAGAGAAGTTCAAGGCTACACCGAGAATGTCTAGCCACCCAAGTGACAGTGCTGTTGAGGTAGAAAAGCATAAGTAGCCTTCAGGATCCTTAGCAAGCAGGGGATTCTAGATCTCAAAACTTGCACTAACCAAACACTGAAATAGGTATAAATTTGCATTCATATAGCATGATTATAGTGAAAACATAAGCCTTCTCTTAAGAACTTATTTCTTAAATATCCAATACAGTGTTCAGATCTCAAAGTTCTGTGAGATCATTAGTCTATGGGATTCCGCTATATTTGTTTCCGAAATAAAAGGACTTGGGTTTTTTAACACAGGTTCTACCATTTGCCTGTCTACTCATAACATTTCTAAATTGATTTCTTTCCCAACTTAGCCAGCCATAGAAAACGATCTTGCAGTGGTGTGCATAGACCTCCTGTCCTCTGGAAGGTCTACTGAATAAAATGTCCCCGATTGGAAGTAACAGGTGTGCATTTTCTTTTCACATCTAAGTGTTCATCAGTAAATCCTAGAGTGAGAAAAGAGCTCTGTGTTTCCCAAAGATGCACCACACCCATACTGGGGCTGTGATTTACCGGGCTGTGACTTCAGTAAGTCTCATCAGCCTTGGAACGAAGAAATCCCCATTCATTATTATCCTTGAAGGACAGAGATGTACTTCCCTGTAAGTCCCGCCTCTCAAGTCCCTGCGTGTACAAACTGTCGTGGTTCCCCGTTGTGCCTCTCTGGTCAGTATGGCTGCCGTCATCCACACCCAATGGGCTTGGGTTTGGGAAGCCACCAAAGTCAGAAGGTCACAAACCAGACACATGTCAGATCAAATTGTTACCCTTTGAATTAAAAGATACTACATATTGCTGTTTCAGTTATCCGAAGAGCTTGTACTTTTAAACTGTTGGTTTTGTTTAGCTATTTTTCAGTGGTGGTGTTATACATATTTAGTTGTTGGCCTGTTCTTTCATCATCGTCTCTAGCAGCAGATACAATGCACATTTATAAAAAGATTAATCTAGAACAAAATGCTGGTAGGAAACAAAAGCAAATACAAAGCAACTACCCACACAAGAGTCAACCTCAGTTCTCACTGGAAATCACTGAATCCAGTAATCCTACATTAAACTCAGAAGTCATGTTTAAACTCCACGAGCATTCACAACACGATTTACCATAATCGTATTTGCAAGATATGTTGAGCATGACCTGAGAAATTCAGAGAGGCTGTAGTGGACTCAGTCAATATGAAGGCTTTGCAAAATTCCTCTGCACATATGCCCTGGAATGGTCTTAATTTTAGGAACTAGCTTCTACCATCTATAAAGGAAGAGACCTCAAGCTATAGACCAGAGGGGGTGAACTTATGGCATGTGTCCCACAGTGGGCTGTTTGTTATCGTTAAAAGCTCTAAAAGGTTCACCATCACTGCTATACACTAAAAAGACTGATGGCCAAAGATAAGCGAGAATCTATTATTCTGTGTTTATTATAAGGTAAATTGGGTTCACCAAAATCATTTGTGAAGGAACTCATTTATCTAGGCTACATTTTTATAAATAGCCATAAAATTTGTATTCCTAAAATGTGTCATGAAATTATATGCACTTTTAAAGAGCTCATGGGATTGCAGATATTTGGAATTTCTTACTTAGTAAGGCTGAAAACATCATGAGTTTTCTTCTCTTTAATCCTTTAGGATCTATCGTGGGAATTACATGTAAAAGGAAAATTAAAATATTGTTAAATTGTTGAAAGAGTACCCCATTTTGAAATCAAGAAAAATAAGTCTGATCATTTTTAGGGCTCCATGCTACATTCCTTATCCTCCCAATATCCCCTGTTGATGAGCAAAAACATTAACTGCATTCTTATTTTACAGTCAGGAAAAGAGAAATTGGCTTCATTCAGGAGAGCAGTGCATTCGATCACACACCAAAATGGGGTGGAGAGAGAGAGAGAGAGAAAGAGTAGAGGTTTTTTGCATACTTTCTTGTCCCCGTTACTGTATTATCTGAACTATATTTCTCAAAAAGGATACAAATTCCTTATATCCCCAGTTCCTACTAGAATACAACAATATAGAAAATACTCAACACACCTTTGTTGAATAAACAATGGTTATTACAAGAGAGGAATTAAGAAAATATCTCTGGGATCCAAAGTGGGCCCTCACAATAGCTCATCAATTCCTATAAGATGTTGAGATAGACTGAGCCCCACTACGTAGAAGGCCTGTTCTAAGCTGTTTGCTTACAGTGATTCTGTGTTGGAAGTCTAGCTTCCTCTTTGATGCTTGTTATGCAATGTGGTAGGTAATAGATGGAATACTTATTCAACTCTGAACCAGTTTTGAGTCTGAATTTCAGAATCATCTAAATTTACTGAGCTTCCTAATTCTAGTCTCAGCTACTAAAATCACAGCTTCCCCATTCCAGCCTTGTTGTGTTTTTCCTAAACTGGATATCTAACTGGTTTTTTTGTAATTGCTACATTGCCAAGCTCTAGTGTGGGTATAGGAGATAAGGAACAAAGCTAAGAGAAATTTCTTCTGTCTGTCAAATCATGAGTCTTCCCTTCTTGTTTTTTCCCCTTCAGGGTAAAGGATATACACAGTTTGGAAGTAATGGTAGATGATGAAAAAGAAGTAACTTCAATAGATATGTAGTTTTATTCAGAATAGTTCCCTTAAAATTTTTTGCTACCCACTACTGGCAAACTCTCTCACAGCAACTCTTTGAGTTTCCTAAAGATACTGGTAATTGCATACAGCAATTGGCTTAAGTCACCTTCTTAGAAATTAACTTTGGAAATAGCTAAAATAATTCCAACCCAAAATCTTTCTGTGGCTTGGAGAATGGATACAAACTCTGCTCCCACTGTATTAGTCACTTTCCTGTTGCTGGGACAAAACACCCAACACCCGCAAATTAAAGAAGGAAAGGTTGATTCTGGTCCACAATTTCTGTGGGTTCAGTCCATGGTAAGCTGTCTCTGAGGCAAAAACCACACGGTGGAAGGGCTTGGTGTAGGAAATCTGTTCATGTCACAGTGGTCAAGAAACAAAGAAAATGGAGGAGTCAGGGACAAGAATATACCTTTCCAGGTCACAACCCCAGTAACTGGCCTCACCCAACCAGGCTCAATTAGGTGTGAACTCATCAATGATCCAGTAACTTTCCAAAAGCTCCACCTCTGAACATGAGGCTTTGGGGCAACATTTTTACCTAAACCATAACACACACCTTATGATATACACACCCTAAACTAACTCCAAAATATTTTATGAGTTTATTAGCCAAAGATATGCTACAATTACTGTCATTGTACTTCATTTGTGTGAATGGACACATTTACTCATTAAGAAATGTCAGTCCTTTCACACATAATCATTTCAGTTTATTTCTTTTCTGAGTACTTTATCCTGGTTGTGGTTTTGGCCTTATCAGTACTTATTTCTTTGATATCTGTCACTTAGGCTTTGGAAATCATCAGAACAGGTTGTATCCCATAGAGATGGTCTTACGATTTGTGCTAGATGTCCCCCAAAAGCTTCACATGTCATAGGTGGAGCTTTTTCAAAGGTGGCTGAATCTAGAGTGTATGATGCTGCCATTAAGGGTGTGTGATTACTAAATCAATCCACTGATTGGTTTGGCACCACCCCAGTCCTAGCCGCTGGGATAAGATGGAAGGCATGGAAAGAAGTTGCTTACGTGCCCCTTGCTTACTTTGCTGCCTTCTGCCTGTCTGCCATGCCAACCTGCCTTGTATCCATCTGATTGTGGACTGAAACCTCTACAAACTGTAAGCTAAATCTTTCCTCCCTTAATTTTGGGTGTTGGGTATTTTGTCTCAGCAATGAGAGAAAAGTAAAACAGATGGATTAGTTACCTCTTTCAGAAAGGCAAAAGTAATGGTCACTAACAGCACAGAAGGGCTAAAATACTAACATTAGAATAATGCTCCGTGTAAAGCAGGAAAGACTTGGCCTGGAGAAGTCATACCAACAAAAATTTAGGAGTATAGTATATAATATTCTCTTTGTAGTCCTGTGTACTCCTATGAATTTATCACATATATTTGGACACAGAAATGTGGAAGAAATCTTTTTTTCTCTGGAAAATTGCCATTAACAACATTCCAAAGGTTGAGAACTTGAGAGAAGGGAATGAAAAAAGCCCTGGTTTCTGGTATTTACCTTTGACTATATTATAACTACCTAAACAAATACAGTCAATTTCAGGGTACTAACATGACGTTACTGACTGTGACTTGGGAAGAGATGTGACCGTCTTTCCAGTTGCCCCCAATGCTAGTGAGCTCTAGCACACAGTAGGTTCCGCATGAACTTCCCAGCTTCATCTGTTCAGATCTCTGCTGTAACTGCATCAAAATTAATTTCTCTTTTGGCCATCTTCCTTCCTTCTTGCCTCAGGAAGGTGTGTTGATTATAAGAACACGCCCTAATACACTTTCTGAGTGAGATCTTAGAGTCTCAAAGTCTACTCAGGGATGCTGCCCAGGACAAAGATAAGTGGAGAGTTGTCATTGTCACTGAAATTAAGAGTGAAAGTCCTCTGTTCTCTTTCCTAAATTCACTAACTAATGAGATTAACCATTGCCTCTACCTGGCTTCCTAATGAATCACAGAATTCACCTTGAAAAGTGAGTAAATAGGCAACTCAGCATGGTTTTGTGTTTGTTCTATTGCTCCATACTGAGGTCCTTCATCTTAGATGTACACACACAAACTAGGATCAAGTGTGGCCAGACGTTGACTATAAAGATCCATGATGCAAATTTCTTTGTTGCCACAAAGAGAACTAGGGAGACTAAATCTCATGTTCAGATACTATTATTATCCTATTTCTCCTATTATGTTACTAACATTGTCCCTTAGCTGACATTTGTAAGTAAGTACACAAAATGAATAGATTTCTTATCCATAAATGACACTGGCAAAATTCCTTTTTGCCACAGGAATCTGAGAAGAAGGGACAATACTAATGAAATGTAATAGAATAATGTACTAGAACAGCTATAATGTTTAGGCCTAGTAAAATTATAAATTAGATTAAAATGTGGGTGACAAATGTTGGGTCTAGGCTATTTCTCCAACAAAACACAACAATTTATACAGTCAATTTTCAATTATCTGCCCAAGGAGAAATAGCAATAATGGCAATTATCCAAAAGAGTAGATAATGAACAAATTCATTTCTTTTTGACTTTGAAATATTACTTTGTATTCTAAGCCCAACACTTGAATGTATATGTTATATTCTAGAAAGTTATAATGCCTCTAACCTAAATACTGAAATTACACTTTAGAAATCAAACTGTAAAATAGTGGCTTTACTTTTCATTTTGTCTTGTAAAATACGTTCCTGCTTTCTATATTGCACCTGTGAATCTATGGCATCATCATCAAGGATAACGTTAAATTCATCCTAAGGCTGAGAAAATTTTCATCTGGATGTTTCCTATTTCTTTTTTTCTGGAGTTGGTGGTAATTAATTATTCCAGTTAAAAGGATACACCTTCCCTGCCTTGTTGATTTTTTAAAATGTCAATAAAACACAAAAGAATGGGTATTTGAGATATGATGTTATCTAAATAAGATATGACATATTTAGATTCCAATATCTGCCCATGAAAAATGAGTTAGCTGTAGAGTCATTTTCTACCCATTTTTTGCATGCTGGTTTGGTTACTTTTAGTCTGTATAAGCAATGATGAAAATAACAGGATCTGGTACAGTCTCTAGTTCATGGTTTGATTCAGTAACTTCTCATTTTCTCCACTCTTTGTTCCTTTCTTCATTCAGTAATGTTTTATATAAGATGATCCATATAAAGAGCTCACGTAATTTAATAAGCCACTATTTGTTTGCATAGAAAATTTTGCAAAAGCAAGGGGAAAAAACTTGATATGCTAGAGTAAAAATCTCCCAAATGTTATTTTACCAAATTTAACATTCAGTACTTGTTTACATTCTTAAAAGCTACCTCCATAGAAATTATTTTATTAATATTAAGTAAATAATGTATTAGGGGTTATAAAATTTCAAAGAAGACAGTAACTGTCCATATGGACTAAAAATCTACTACATGCTCTCCTGCGTATTTTGAATTACATGGTACACTCCTGTTATAGAACAATACATTTTTTTCATAAAGCAAACTATCGAGTTTTATAATCCTTTTGACTGTTTGCTTCGGGACTCCTTTGCTTTGGTATTTGGTTTGTTAAATATTTGAGATTTGACCAAATTTGGCCTGCTGTCTCTTGAAGATGTAAACATAACTGGACACTGATAAGATACAGGGAAGATGGGCTCAGCAAATGGGCAGGCTAAATTGAAACACTGCACATGAGACTTGATTTCTCAAAGCCAGGGCTTTCTCACTGCTAAAGTACAAAAAATGTGAACAATGAAGAGGATTGTTCTGGTGATGATAGATAGTAAATTAAGGCAAATTAGTCCTTAGAAGGCATTCAGTGAATGTTAGCAGTTGTTGCAAAACCTAACTAACACTTATTGTTACAAATATGGCTAACATTTATGCCCACCTGTGCAAGCACCATTCTAAACTCTTTCTATATATGGATTTGTTTAGACTTCAAAACAACCCATGATTCTATTAACCTTTTTTCACATATGGGACCTAGAGACCTTAACTTATAGATAGTGACTGTGTGTCAATATATACACAAAATCCTATATACAATGATTATACTACACTGACCATCATCAAATAAAGCAACTTGTCTGCATTACAAATCAGAAAATGGATCCAGTGGACCCTACTCCTGCTTCTACCCATACCCCACACTGCCATGCCTGACTCTACTACTTAAACCCCATCCCAAACAAATGCCTGAGTATGATTTCATATGAAGGACCATGTTTCAGTCACTCAACGCTAGCCAGCACTCCTTCCAAAATATGAACAGTGAGAATAGAATGTTATACTTCTATTATAAAGTTTTATATACATATAGCTTCAGACCCAAAAATTAGATCAAAAGAAGGCAGCTACAGGCTGGCCCACAATCTATTCTTCAAACCCATCCATTTAGGTTCTGTCAGTCTTAGGGCCATCAGAAGTGAACGCAAAAGGCCTTAGATGAAAGGGAAGGCACTTGTATGAGTGGTCAGCTTTCCCGTTGCTGGGACAAATTACTTGATACTCACAGCTTAGAGGAGGACAGGTTTAATTTGGCTATGGCTGCAAAGATTTTAGTCTATGGTCAGCTGGCTCCATGGTAGAAACATCGTGGTAGAAGGGCATAGGTAGGGAACAAGGTCCTTACTTCATGGAGACCAGGAAACAGAGCAGGGAACAGTGCCAGAGAGCAAGGGACCAGGAACCAGATTTAGACCCCGAGGTCACACCACTTCACCATCAGTTTAGCTGTCACAGTACTCATGCCTACAACCCCACTGGCTGAGTGTCCTTGGACAAATGGCTTCTTCCCTCCAGCTCCATTTTTGGCACTCTGAAAGTGAAGATGTTGCTCTCCACAATATGTAAATCTACTCTCTGGCCAACCCTGACCCTCATGAAGGCTTTGGCTTTAGACTTGTTTGACCTGCACAAATTTTTAATTTCTTAAATTCTAAAAAATGTCAAGAAATTTCACATACAAATCTCTATTTCTGTCTCCTTTTGAAAAGCTTAAACTGTGACATTTCTTGGACTCTTTCCTTATGGCCCCAATGAAAAACATCAGGTAGACCTGACCAGCGGTCGTGACTTCCAGGCTGTACGTGCCTCACTCAATCACCACAGTCCCCACCACACCCTCTCAGCTCATATCCAGTCTGCTCTCTCATTTATCCGTGACTTACTCTGCTGCTCATCTGGGTTTGCCATCCTGGGACCAGCTCAAACCCTCATCTGCTCATTTCTTCTTCTCCCTTTATTCAATGAACCTCTACTCAAGTCTTAGCCATATGCCATTCCACTAAGTAGAAATGTTTTCCTTTTTTTTCCTCTTTTTTTTTTTTTTAAATTACAAAATTCTGTCTTCACTTCTCTAAACCCAATTAATTTTCAGGATTTCTGAAGTTTCCCTCTTCTTGGTGTCCACTTAGGATTCTGAAGTTTGCTAAGCAGTAGCTCCTCCTGCCATGACCCCCTCACATCTTATCAGACAGATGGAGGCCATGCTCCATGCTCTGCGCCCCAAGTAGGAAGAAGGAGAAGCCAGCACTTTGGTCCAGCAGGTGGGGAAGGTCCACGCTCCTGATTATACAGCCTGCCGCAGAGAAGGATGGAGGGCAATGCTGTCAACTCAGAGACTGACATCTAAGGACCGATGAGTACAGAGAGTTTCTTTTTCTTGTGTTAGTATTTACCGCCTATAGCATGTAGATGCCCTTGCCATAAAAGCCTCCTTCTCGACTGACACAGGAGGAAATAAATCACAACTTTCGAGGGTGTTTCTTTCAAAATTGAAAACTTGGATTGATTTTAGGGGTGGGCTCTTTTAAGATAAACTATTGGTGAACTCAAGCTCTGCTTCAGGTCTCCTGAGACAATTCCTCTTTAAAATCCATTTTTTAAGGCCATCATTAATTGATTCTTCAGTCCTCTTTGCTGAAATAACCTTGTCCCAAGGGCAATTGTATTTCAATTATTTTTTATTTCAATTGAAAAGAATAAAATTTTATGTAGAAAATAATGGCATAGTTCTTAAAAAAAACTAAAAATCACAAATAATTATTAAAATGATTTTATAGCAAATGACATAAGAGCAAGATGAACAACCGGACTATTCCTATACACCTTTTGTCATGCAGAGCATGTAAATTCCATAAAAATGGTTGCAGCCTCTCCTACATCGTGGGTCAGGAGAGGGCACCAGGCAGGCAGGAGGACCCTGAGCTCCTTGGGCTCATCGTTCCCACCGCTGCCCACTGTGACATGAGCCCCAGCACTTACCCTTGCAAAGCTACAGTGTCCTTGTCCCTGCAGTGGGACACTGCAGGGACAGGCCAGTCACTTACGAGTGCTCCCTGCCTGCCAAACTCGCCTGGCCACTGGAGGACAACTGTGAGTGGAAGCCAGGGGGACGCTCTGAGCAAATTCTCTGCAAGCTGATTTGCCAAAAGCAAATTCAACAAACCACTAATTCACTCAGTTTCTTTCTCCTTTTCGTTATTTACAAACTTTCCAGCAATTTGCACTGGATATGTTGATTTTCACAACCTTTGCAGATTTCTGTGAGGTTTTAGTTGATCTGTTTCCCCTTAGCTTCCTGACAGTGTTCAAATGCCCAGTTTGTCTTTGTCTTAGCCCCTGCCACAGTGGAGTCAGAGGGCCCCTCTGATGAGGATGGCCAGAACAGCCGAACAGAGGCAGCACACAGCCGGGAAGGACGGACCTAGGCTGAGAGGCATTGGGTTATAGATACAAGGATTCTCCAAAATCCAGGTGAGTCATTCTGGGACTATATTTAAATGTATCAGGCAGAATCAGCCTGCCTGTGGCCCTTCCTCTGAACAATCTAAGAGCTCAGTGCAGGAAATGGACTAAAAACGGAAGTAAAGCCATTACCTATTTTTATAAGTACTACACACACACACACACACACACACACACAAAGCATTGCACTGTGAAGTTCTGCTGGGTTCTGCTTTAGAAAATGTGTGCAGGGGCTGTGAGAATCGAGAGAGCCACCTGTGTGCCCCTGCCTTCCAGGCCCATGATAGGATGGCAGAGTCTCCTGGAGGTTCTGTGGGAATATGGCAGAGGGCGTGGCCAATGAGTTAGCTGTGAGTATAAACAGTGTCACATCCACCCGGGAGCATTTAATTGCTATCGCGAGGCCCTCTATCTCCATTTCTCTCTAGCACTCTGGCTGACACTGTGGCTCTGGATGTGGCTGCTCCTTCAGCTGGAGCCTGTGTGACTTCAAAGACCCCCACAGCCCACGGTGGACATGTAGCAGGAGGAAACCACAAACTTACTCTCTTAAACCACTGAAGATGGCAAGAGGCATCACTTGAGAGGCCAAAGGAAAATTTAACATAAGATGTTAGCACAAGAAGGAGATTTTAACACCAGAATTTCTGAGCTTGACTGGTTCGCACAACTGTAAAAAGGCCAATATGGCCAGATCACAGTAAATCATGAAGTAACAATCTTTGTGGTTCTCTCCACTCTAGGCTGGCTGCCTCTTCGGCTGCTCTGATGTTTGCGTTCCTGGCATTGCTTTGAGGCAGATTAAGTCGCTCGACTCTAAAGGCCTCTGATTTGTTTACACAAATCAAACTCTCGAATTTTATCTCATTCCTCTGGATTATGATCATTTTTATCAAGAACTTTGCATGTGGGCTATTGATATGATAATGTAATCCTGCCTTCTCTGGAGCTCTATCCTTTCCGTCGGTAGTGAGATGCACTTGGGCACACAGGCCTTTCATAGCTCGGCTGAGGACTGGGCTGGGCAGCCCACAGTATTTTCCAAAGAATAATATGTGATATTGTGGAATTTTTGAACTCTCAGCTTTTCATATCAATTTCGCATATTCTGGCAACAAAATCTAGGGGAAATCCCAGAATTTTACAGGACTTCTCTTAGCCTTTTTAATGTCTCTATGTAGCAGAAGTTGTCTTTTGTGCTTAATGTCTTGTTTGCGAACAGTTTGCAAGCAAAATAAGAACCCCTAGGAAAAAGTAAGTTGCGTGATATGCAGTTCATCCTCTTTGGAAGAAAGAAGAGCTGAGTCAGCCCTCCTGGGATTAGACGACTAAGGTACTTCTTTATCCTTGACACTGCTCAGATAGAGCCACGGATATTATAACTGCCTTTATTGAAGTTTGGTAGATTTAGAGGAAAGACATCCATCTGGTATTACAGTCATTCTTGTACAGTTCTTAAAGACTTAAGGATTTTTATTTGAGGTGAATGAAATCCTGCTTAAAAAAAGAAAGGGGGGTGGGGAGGAAATGGATCTACGAGTTAAAATTGAATCTAATGTAGGCTAGGCTCAATGGTAGGTACTCTCGTGCGCATTATTATCCCCATATAGTGAAAGAAGCTGCTCAGAGAAGTATGATCACCCAGCTAGTGAATGGCAGACCACAGAAGGGACAGGGTTCTCCCTCCTAAAGACCTTGCTCTTTCCTTTCTACCGTTTAGACTAGAGTGTAAAAGTCTCCTGTAGCTTCACCAGTCATATGGTCAGATCTGGCATTGTTTTCAATCTCCAGAGTTTTCCACACAAAGATGAATACCATACCACTACTGATCTCTGGCATACACAGATTAGAAGCGCCTCTACACAGAGCTGGTCTGTAAGAAGCTGTGCTCTGCTAATTTTGCATCTTCCCTTTGTTCAGCCTCATCCCCTATAATTAGCACAGTCTTGAAAATAGAAATTTTCTGTGACATTAAAATTCTTACCCGGCACACCCTCTAATTATTTCATATCTTCACATTAGGCACTAAGATACTTATGGTGAAGAGTAGAATTGTTTATTATTCAATTACTTATAGAAGGAGCAGAGGAAAACCAAGAGAGAGAGACTATTAGCATAATTTCCAAGACACGTTCCCACGGAGAGGCACAGGCACATTTTCTCTCCCAGCCTTGACCCCATCTGGCCTCAGACTTCATCTCTCTTGGCACCAGTCTTGGCTACACCTGCTAAGATCTCTTCCTTCTTCCTATCCCAACTTATCTATCCCCGCACATCCGCTCTCGGTCACTTCCTCCACAGCCCTTCCAAGAGGTCCGCAGTGGAAAATCAGGCTCTCTCTTCCCACACCTCGGGGCACTCTGCGTTTTCAGCATCTCTCTGCCTTGTGTTAAGTGGACGGAGTGGGGCAGAGGCTGCCAGTGGGTCACTCAAATATGTTTTCTCCTTTTTCTTCCTGGGCATATAAACAGTCAGCAACTTCTTGCCTTCCTTTGAAGAATGGATGTGCCTTCCTCAAGCTCTCTGCCCGTTACTGTAAGTGGGAGAGTTCTAAGGCCCTCAGCGGGGTGGGGAGCCATAGGGTGCAGGGAGAAGCACCAGGTGGAAAGCTGTCTAGCCACCCAGCAACACCCCCTCAGGTTATTACACAAATCAGAAATAACCATATGTTGTGTTAAGGCTTGGAAATTTAAGGCAAGATGCATAGGTTTGTAAGTATGTATCTGTGTGAGTGTGAGTCCCTCTACTTTAGGAGCCCCAGAAGGAGTAGGACTTTAAAAAATCATCTTTAACTATGAGTAAAATTAAGCTGAATTGGTGCCTCATTTGGAAATGGAGCAGATGGTCATCAAAGTAAAGAGTAGAGGATGCTCTAAAACGTCTCTAGTATTGGGAATGCCACTTTCCCATTTGCAAGCAGCTGTCTTGAATTTTGTAAACAATCTCATAGGTGACTAATTTGGATTAGAGAACAAAAGGAATACCCATTCGTTTCCATATTAAAATGTATCCTAGTTCATTACTCATTCAAATATTCACTGTTTCAACCAACAAGCATATTCCGAACACATTCTGCATGCCAAGCGGCCCTCTAACAGGGTTGATCAATAGCAGATCTGGCTCCTGCTCACTCCAAGTTCACCGTCCTCTGGGAGGACCAGATATCCACTAAATTGTCACACTACTGAATAAACAGTTTGTCACCTTCGTCCTTGGCTTTCTCTTTACAAACTGAGAAGCATAATATTGCCTATTTCTCAGATTCTCTTATACTCTGAATTATATAACACTTAAGTATAATGCTTATAAAATATTTACCACTGTGCTTGACACTTGCACTTGATAAATCATAGCTATTACTATTCATATTAATTTAGATAACTATTGATTTGTATAGCAAAGGAATCTGGTTAGAGTGAGGGAAAGGCACATAAAAGACAATGGTTGCTCTTGTAAGTGAACCCTGATATGGTAGTTGAGAAGAGGAAAAGAATATTCCAAATTTTAAAGTCAAATAAAATAAAAAATAGTTATATGCAAAGCACCTATCTGGAAGAAGCATTTTAAGGAACTGAAGAGGAAATTTTTCAAGGTAGCTGAAGTCCAGAAAGCCAGGAAGAAATACTGTACAGGAGATCATGCAGAGCCTTGGAAATTCCCATGCAATCTTGCTAAGAATTTAGTTTTCTTCCTAAGCACAAAAGCCACTGAATGGTTTCCAATAGATAGTGGCACAAAATAGTATGATCACTTTTAGAAAGATCGCTCCAGCTGAAATGTGGAAAAAGAATTTGAGTGAAAACAAATAACACGCAACTAGACCACTCAAAAAGTCACTATAGGAGTCACCCTAAGATGCCCACAGCTTGAGTAAGGTGGAGATGTGGAGGTGGAGAGAAATAAAGATGCAAGAGAAGTTTCTCAAGTGACATTGGCAGAATGCGCTGATGGATTAAGTACAGAGATGAGGGGTGGAGAGGTGTTACAAATGGCTCCTAATTCTGCAGACAGATGGAGGTACATTTCACACAGACAGGGAATGGAAAAGCATCAGGGTTGCAGGATTAGGAGTTTATCCTTGTGCAGGTTGCATTCAGAGGCCCCTCAGATATGCAGTTACACAGCTGTATATATGGGCCCGGATCCCATAGACACCTTTGAGCTACGGCATATATTTGAGGTTATTGGAATGCAGATTCTAAATCTACTGGCAGAAAACTTTGCTTAGAAAATAAGATTTCCTTAGACTGAGAAAATTAGAGGCCCCAGAACAAATTGACAAATTGTGTGTGTGTGTGTGTGTGTGTGTGTGTGTGTGTGTGTGTAGTTTTAGGAGGAGGTGGTCCATGCAACTGTGTAGGCATGGTGAGTCTAAAATCTGATGGTGGAGGCCAGCAGACTGGAGACTTAGGTGAGAGCTGCCTCCATGTCCAAAAGCAGGCTGATAAAAAAAAATAGGAAGAGCTTTTGTCACAGATGAAGCTTGATAGCAGTCTTCCAGAGAATTCCCTGTTCTCGGGGACCATAAACCTTTTATTCTATAAGGCCTTCAACTGGTTGGATGAGACCCATCCACATTACAGAGGGCAATCTACGCTAAGTCCACCAATTTATATGCAAATTTCATATAAGATCTCTTTCACACTAACATCCAGGATAATGTTTGACAAAATATCTGGGTACTAGCCAAGTTCATTCGTAAAATTAACACCAGAGAGGCACGAAAGGACGACCAGAAGTAGTGGACATTCCCAGGCACTGTAGTAGGTGCCAGGGATACAGCCTCTGTTGTGGCCACAGTATGAGCCCTCGAGTGCGACAGTCTGGGGTTCAATCCTTTCTTTGCCATTTACTTCCCCTCTGATCGCAAGTCATTCAACAACTCCACGCCTCTTCTCTAAAGTAGGGATAGAATTGTCTACTTCTTATGGTTATAAAAACTAAATTGGTTAATATATATAAAGAGCTTAGAAAACTGAACATAATAAATGTTCGATAAATGCTAGTTCTTATTCTCAAGCTAGACATAGATCGTCCTTATGAAGGTCCCCAGGGCAGGGGTATATGACAAGCCCACAAAAATGACAACAGAGGAAATGCTATAGAAGTTCCCAGACTAGCCTCAGACAAGTGTCTGATACGGAGAGTGAGCACACAGACACCCACCAGCAGTGATTCAGGAAATTCAGGAACCGGCTTACCATCCACTTCCATTCAAAGATACCTACCTCATGAGTGGGCCGGCGCACTTGCAAAACAAGTTCCTCCTTCGCTGTTCTCTGCTAAGGGACCCTGTTCACCCGAAGACCTCAAGAGTCCACCTCCAGTGGTTTATGTGAATTCCTTCTTAGACCAGCCGCTGCATTTCGCTGCAAGGCCTCCGCTGGCCCCTGAGGGTGCAGAAGACGACAGGAGAGACAGAAAGGGGAAGGAAGGAACAAGAGAGAATCAGAAGACAGCGAGGACCCTGAAGCTCCCCTACCTGCGGTTCCTCTCATGGACACTGTCCACCGTGTTTTATGCCACCAACAGGGCATCTTTAAAACATTTTGCCAAATCCTCCAACTATTTGTTGGTTTTAAACATGCATTAACTTTAAGGTTTTATTTCCCCCCTATTTTGAGCCTAAGTAGTTTGTCCAGAGGTGGGCTGACAGTAGGACACAATCCACTTGTTAATTTCATATGATCCTACAGAGTACACCATAAATAATTTTTCCCTTGGGCCACCCACTTTGTTATCGCTTCGAGCTGGGAGCCCATCTCTTGCCTCTGATCTGCTCAGAGCAGTTCTCCAGAAAGCCCCCGACTCGTCCCTGCAGCTCCTGCAGAAATTACAGACATTCCAATTGTGCCTCTGCACTTCCTGTTCTGTCTGGGGCTTGGACAGAAAGCCTGTGTGACAGCACTTGCCCTCCCCTCTGATTTCTGTAGGCACTGCAAGTGTTTGACAAATTATCCAGTTTATAATTCAATAGCCACTGTGAAGTTGGCAGGTTGCTTTATTTATCTTTTTGAATTAAAAACTGATAAGTTTGTGGACCACGATGGGTTTAGAGTTAATAGTGCAAAGATTTTCCCTCTGATTCCTTCTCTTCAGTCCTCCAAGCTATTAATTTAGGCATCATGTGTTTTTATTCAGAGTAAGGGCCAGTACCACACAATTTCCCTCAAGGTGGGCTCTTTCTGACATTCTTCAGTGGGCAGCGAGGCAGGTCCCTTCTGCACTCCTCAGCCACATGTACTTAAGTGGCCAGGTGTAGGCCTACATCACACAGTGGGACTGGGTCAGGTCATCTAACCTGCAGTCTTGTGCCCTGACCTCGCCATCACTCTGCCACCCAGGGCACGTGGCGTGATCCTCTCCTTTTTGGATACCAGCACCCGGCCAGGCTTCCCTCACACCTCGGAGTCCGAGGAAGAGGAGCCGGCAGAAAGGGCAGGTGCCAGTGCCCTTTGGTTTTCCATGGGCCTTTTCTTGTGGGACAGTTCCCAGCACCAAGGACAAGGAGACAACAGGAGATGTGGTGATGGCTCAAGTTTCTGTGCTCTAGAAAATAGATAAAGGGCTTTGCAAAATATTTGCCCTCTGTGTCACTGAATAGGTTTGTGAGGCCCAAACCCTCAAAAAAAAAAGGGACAAAGATGCATTCCATCTGCAATGAGACTAAGAGGCAGGGTGGAGGTCAGAGAGAGCTAAGGGCGTTGGTGGCACACAGGGATATTTGTAATAAAACACAGTTTTTCGCTGTTCTACCAAATGTCTTCCACACAAAAATAATCCTGATTCCTGTTCAGAGCCAATTCCCCTCACCACCTGCTGCTGTCCAGCAGTTTGCCTTCCTGACGGTGTGTTTGCTTCTGGTTTTGGTTGCACTATAACCAAAGAACAGCCCAGTCCCTGAGCGCGCTGGACTGGAAACCATTCCCTTTCCCAGATCCAGGTTCACACACATTTACAGGCATCAAGAAGGGTTGCGGGGACTTTGCCACATGGCAGTACTCTTTCCAAGGACTTGGTGACAGTCATTCTCAGCTAACATCTCTGAGGCCAGGAGAGGTCAGAAGAGAGACAGAGAAGGATCTGGAAGCACAACAAAGACCTGCATAGGCAGCGAGACTGTCGCAACTACAGCAGTCCCTCCCTCCCCGCCCTCTGAGGTCAGGGTGTTCTAGACTCCTTAGCAACTCTTAGAATTTAGTAAAGGTTTAGTCCTCGTGTGCCCTAATATTTATTCAGGTATGAGCAAGGCCCCACGTTTACCATCAGATGGTGACGCTGTCTGGTGAATGCCCATTCTCTGGCATCCAGAGCCCAGACCCTGAAAGGAAGTAGGGGCTCACAGATATTTCTCAAATGAGTTGGCAGAAGCTGCACAGTGCTAGGATTTAGAAAATGGCCTCTAACAAGAAATGGTCCACAAATCCTCCTTCACCAGTGGAGCCCACCCACCGTCCCACAAGCAACTCCTCACATCTTTCTTAACAGCACAAACATCCCCCAGACTCTAGTGAAATGAATCTAGCATATGGATAAATGGCCTTATGAATTAATAAACACCACTCCTTGGAAAATGTTCTGTGGGCATTCAACATGCCAGAAACATAATCAACAGAGGTCATACAGTTGAGAAACCCACCATAGCAGATCCTGATATTTTTCCAGCTACAGCCCACATAAAGATGTGAGTAACACACTGCCACCAGGCAAGAGAAACCATGTCTCTTTCTTTATCTCTCAGGAAAGTAAATAAGAAGGCAAGTGTGTAAAACTGATAGTTTTAGAAGGACCAAGTTGAATCTGATCTGATTTTTAAATCACAATCCTAGTAACAGAGAGCCGTTTTGAGTGCTTACTGCGTGCTATGCATTGTGCCATGACTTTGTATATATGATCCCATTTGAACTAGAAATAGGCCCATACAGTTTGTTCCTCAGTACTTTTACTTACAGATTAGGAGACAGTGGAAATGAGGTTTCTAGATGTTTCCAAGACTAATCTGCATCTCAAACTGGAGCGCACACCGTCACACTAGCATCGTGCTCAGACTCCAGCACTTGATGCCTAGCACTGCGGATTGTCTGTGACACCCTCACCACTGACTGCCACATCTGTGTGTTATATCACTGCTTCTGTCAAAGCTAGATTTTGCTCCCAGGTTCAAACACAGCTCTCATTAAATAAGTCACTTTGGATCATAAAAAGAAATAATAGCTATTTTTATTGAGTGTTGACTTACATTCTACTCACCATGTCAGACATCTTGCGGAAATTATCTCCAATAATAACATAAAGTATTATACATGAAGTTAGAATAGGACAGAAAGTAGGGCCAAGATTTGTCCCACTGAGTTTCACTTTTCAGACTGCAGGGGCCTCTGATTTTTCCTCTGCCTGCTCTTTGGAGGTCTCACATTCCTCACTTTTCTCCTCTGTCACTAGTTTCCTTCTCCATTGGCCTCAACTCCAACCTTCCCCTCCGCTGAGAGTCAGCAATTCGGTGGACCGTGAGGAGGTGGTGTTTCATTGGGAGACAGTCCCCTGAGATGTGAGGAGGAAGGTAGACAGGTGTGTAGGAGGACAGAGCAGGAAGTAGTGTTAGAAGGGAAAGCCATGGGGGGCGGAGGAGGGTTAAATGCTCCAAAGACAGGCATACAAGCCCCAGCAGGGAAAATGAGGAAGAAGAGCAGTGCGGGTGGGCAGGTAGTGAGCAAGCAGGAGCCGGCTCTCTCCACGAGGACACAGTGGGAGCTGGCTATGAGCCACAGCAGAGTTTTTAGCAGAGAGGAGAGGGGAAAGAACTCTCTAGAGAGCACTGGCAGGGTTTTATGAAGAAAGAGAACCACACTGAAAGAAAAAGCAGCTTTTCCCAGCCATGCTCTGACATTTGTGTGGGAGTCCTATTGACAGATGACTAGATCATTTCTCTCTGTCATCTCACCGATCACCACCTGCCTCCAAAGTCGTGGCCCAGGGAAATGCCTTCCAGGACTAAGCCAAAGTGACTTCTCTCCAGCCCTTATCACTTGAGCACCCTCCTGAGCGACAGGCCTCACCAGGGCCAGAGCTTTTCACAGAGTAGGGAGCAGGGGCAGCAATGAGCAGGCTGTGGGGCAAGCACACCATTGTCCAGATTTGGAGGAGGAAAGAAGTGAAGCTGGAACAGAGTCGGGTAGGATTCATTCATATGAAAAATAAAGACTTGGGACAGAAAGGAAAATCAAGGAGATGCGCAAGGTTTTCCCAGCCTTCAGCACAATGCTTCCAAAGTTTCAACTGAAGAGTCTGTGCATTCATTTATTTCCCACTTGCCCACAATTTTAAACCACCAATATTAACATGGGCACATTGCACTACTTATCTGAAGTTGATGATACCAGCAGTAATTATTCTGGACGTGTATGGATTCAGTTGAAAAGACTAGTGTGTGTCCAGCAGTTTGCCTTGTTGCACAAAGAATTGATTTCAAATTGTAGCTGTTTGAAAAACACCTACAACTATCAAAATTGAGAGTTTGATGTAAAAATAAACAAGCATTTTTCAGCTGTGTTTTCACAAACAACTGATTTAATCACTTTGATTTTACATTAACGAGTCAAAAGGTCAATCAATTTGATGAAACACACACATGCACTGTTCATTGATTTTTGCGGCCTGAAGGTACTATTCCCAAGAAGAGGCCGTGCACTCTGGTGGGAAAAGAAATGCCTCGGAAGTCAGATTGGCTGCACTTGGCCTTGGGCTTTAGTACACACCAGCTGTGAGGACTAAGATGAACCTCTGAGCATCCGGTATCGACATCCTCATTCTGATGGCAATCACATGAGGTCATGTAGGCAAAAATAATGTGTACACTGGAAAGTTCCCTTCAAAATGCACTTATTACTATTGGTAACAGTCGCATAATCCCAATGCCAATTATTCATCGGTCCTTTAAAATGCCAACACTGTATCTGATGCACTTACCTACAGAACTCCCCCATGTTTGACATTCTATCCCTCTCTTGTTTCAATCATACTTCTTACTAGTTTTCAATAATGCCTTCCATTCACAATTTAATTCAGCACCTCTGAAGATTGCAAGCCCAACCACTGCTGCAGTTAATGGAAATTCTCATTTTTATGAGTTGCATCTGCTGTAACATCTGTCTGAAACCCATGGAGAGGATTCGGTGTTCACAAGCAAATTGAGTAATTACTATGTAATTACAATTTAAATTGTGTAGTCACTGATCTGCTCTCAAAATTCATATCTTTTGTACATACTCAATATTAAGACCACCTGGATTCTTTGAAAATGGGCAGGCAGGTTCTTAAAATGGATTTGAGGTAAATGCCTGTAGCCAAAAATTAAGAGAATTAGCTTCAGAAGCTAGAAAGTAGTAGAGAGAGAAAAATAAGAGTATGGAAAGAAGTTGCTAATAAAGAGAGAAAACTGGGAGGGGTAATTTAGCGGTAGATCACTCAGTGTACTCTTGGTCATCTCATAAAACCTGTGAAATTAATAAATATTTCTGGTTGGAGAACACAGAGAAACATAAATAAGGAAAAGAGATCAGAAATTAAAGATTTCACCTGTCTCAGGAAAAACCCATCAGTTGTGACAGCTATTTGGGCTTTGGAAAACTGCACCATATGGACAGAGTAGGAGAATTAATGAATGAGATGAGAAATAATATCTAGTAAGCCTTTATAACCACCTACACTTACAGTGATAAAAACTGAGACCAATATTTTGCTAAATGGTTGCAAGATAGATCTGTGTTATTTCCTCCAAAATCACTTTTTAAACCCCAACCAACAAGTATTTATTAACCACCTACTATATCAAGAGTGTGATGCATACAGTTCTGATTCTGCAGATGAGATAGAACGTAGATAATGAAGGTAGCGTCGTGGTACAGTGGATGGAAGACTGACATTAGATCCTAGTGGCCTGAATGTGAATCTCAGCTTTCTTGAGTAACCAGTGAGCCATTTTTTAGCTACGTAAGTGGAAATTCCATGTTTCTCCGTGAAATAGAATTAGGAAACTCTCTAAATATTCTGACCCTTAGTTTCATGATTTCTGCAAGTGAAAACTAGAGAAAAATAGTAACCAACACAAAAGTACTACATATCAGTTGCAGCGGTAGCACTGTTGTTACTTGTGATTATCGTATAAAGGAACGAAAAGAGGTGTAGAAACCCTGCCCTCCAATCCCCCAGAGAATATACTGACAACGCTTTCTGGACACAGTAAAGACTGCAGAAAAAGTTGCAAGAGTCTCACATCTGAGCCCCAGCTGTTTAAAATATAAATCTCACTAACAGTTAATGTTGGGGCTTTCACTTAAATGAGAGGATTCACTTCTTAAGACACAATACTTGTGTATTTGCATAACCTTGCAAACAGACACACTTTCAGTTTCTAAACTGAAATCTCACACTGAACACCCACCTTCAATAAACAGCCTATTAAAAATCAGTTACTGTGCAACTGTGCTAACATCAAAGGCTTAGACTTTTAACAGCAAAGCACTTTCTTAACAAATAAGCTCTTCCATTTCCTTCAAAAGTTCTATTAAGGGATAGTGGGAGTGATGCAGTACGGTAGTTAAATTTACCAGGATGCACCCTTAACTTGTCATCACACAGATACTGGTTCCTTTCTTTAGGGAAGTGGCAGCCACAAGCAATAGCGTCCAAGCTGGCAGCAGAGGAAGAGCCAAGGCCATCAGTCAGTTTGCTAAGTAGAGACAGGAAGCAAGTTCAATGGAGCAGAAAGGTTCAGTGGGGAGAAGAAATGTGATTGGTTTCTTAAGAGGCAGGCAGGGGGCGATGTATAATTTTGCCTCCCTTCACTAAACATGCCTGTTTATCAGAGATGAATCAACTCCTTAGATTACACATTATGCAAATGAGAGCAGCAGTTTGGCACCTAAAGCATTCTCCCCGCCAGAGTTTACATCCACCCCCACTGTTGTCCGTGAAAAGTGAAAATAGACTTGTCCCCTTCGCTCCTTGACTTCTTTGCCCTTAAAATGCAGTGTCCTCTAATCCCAGGGCTCGGAGGCTAAGCTACTTGGCAGATGGCAGTATTTCCTGCAGTGGTTTGAATCTGAAACTCACAGGTTGGGAAAATAATTGAATGAAAACAAAAATAAGGGCACCAATGAGTCTTGTGGATTATACAGTGAATACCTGAAGGAAATTCAATTCTTAAACAAGTTTCAGAAACTTGCTGAAAATGTTTCAGTGAACATGAATCAGACAAAAGTTCCTACCCAAATGTAGCCATTTCCTGGTTTGATCATTGAACAGAAGAACAATGTATGAAGTAAACATTTTTCTCTCACCTCCAAAATGGGCCTTCATCTAGAGGGGGAAAAAAGCTGAAATTTCCGTCTCTCCTCATATAAATAGACTCTTGAATTTACCCAGTCTCAGGGAAAACTGGAAGATACATGCTGAACTTATACAAGTAGCTGGTTTATGTATGGAAAACAATATCTGTAAGTACAGTTGATCAAGTCCTGGTACAAATCCCGAAGGAAATACTGAAAATCCTCTCCCTGTAGTTAGTAAGATATAATGGTATCGAAGGCGCTGTTTATCCCTAAAGTAGAAAATTGTTCTAAATCATCTGTTAAGACTACTTCCAACCCTGAAATTTGGCTTTAAGGATGAAATCAGTTTTTAACAGAAACGAGCTCAATGTTGAATTTCTGTGTCAGGAGTTGAATTCTATTGTAGAGTGGATTATTATCTAAAACGAGAATTTGGCTGGACAAAATGAGAGTGTGTTTGTCCCATCTCAAAACCACTCTCCAACATAGGTCAAGCCAAGGCAATGGTCTTCTTTATATATAGTCAGACCAAAAGAAATCTCCTTTGTTATCAAGAAGTTTTAGTACATCTGATAGTCTTCTATATAAACAAGTTTCCACAGTAGAAAACTTGAAGTGAGTGAAATACATGCCATCCAATTGGAGCCTAGATTTCTCTTTGAAAAAAGCAAGCGATGTCTGAATAATGGCTTCGTAGAGTGCATCCTCTATAAGGGCCTAACATGGGAAGAGCAGAAAGATCAGTTTCCCTAGCTTATCTGTCCTTAAAAACTACGGCATGGTTTCTTTTCCCAAAGATAGTAAGTTTCAAAAGAATCAAAAACTAATGTTCTAGATTAGAGTCTATAGATTCTTTTACGTACATCACAAAGGGTTAATTTTTCTGCAGACTTTCTCCCCATAAGATGTAGTAATGAAGTTTCTAAACTAATTATGCTCATAAACATGCTGAAATCCTCTGAAGCAAACACTGTGCTTGAGGACAGGGCTGGCATTTTCAAGCAAGCTAACAAATTCCACCTCTACCTAATATCATGTCATTAATTTCACGCAGAATGACAACTTGATAAACAGACCCGTGTGGCACCCATAACCTCCTTGAAAAGATTTCTCAAAATGCCTTTCAAACAAGCTATTCAGGAGCAGTCTCCTATGCCAAGTGTTGGAGCATGATATAGGTCTCAGGAGATCTTCACACTTCTGCTGGAAGTTCACCTTTTCTTATTCATATCTAATATTTAATCGTTGTGAACTATGTTCTGTTTGAATGAAGACAAAACTTTATACTTGGGTCTTTAGGACAAGAAAGACAATGGGATCAAGGCTCCAATTTGGCAAATTCCCCAGAGACACAGAAATTATATGGAAACTGGTTGACATTCTCCAATCAGCAAATTTGGCTGCAGTGGCATTGCCACACTTGCTTGAGCAGCTTCTGCAAAAAGTACAAATGAAATGTATCAGCCATCTAATGAGGACCAAAGGCCCCATCTAGCCACTTCCTTCCCACAGACAGTGAGAAGCACACACCAGGCTGATTCTTAGCCAGCACCCACTGAGCCATGTTCCTAATTGGGAAAGTAAGATGCCCCAGACCAAGATATGAGAAATTGCAAATGGTTACCTGAGTACAGCTTTTGAGATTTTTGTATTTTCCAAGAGAATATTTCAAGGAGAGAAAAAAAAAAAATACTACTAGTCATAGGAAATAAGGATGGGAAGGATAATATATTTAAGTAACTCTCTGTATCATAGTATCTTTCCTTTAAAATAATAATTGTCTTTTCATTTTGTTTGCTTTTTCTTAATTAAACACCAGAAACTATTAACTTGACCTTGTCCATGTTTTTAACCACTTGAATAGAATGTGGCTTAGCATAAATGTTAACAAAGTTGAAAAAAGACCAGATGTATTAAAATTTATTCCCCAAACTAGACTATATAGAGATACATACTATTACAAAAGTTATTTTGTACAGAGAATGGTAGGGACATATTTTATCAGATTTTCCATAAGACAATAAAAGCCTCTAGTCAAAACAAAACTAAACTGAAACATGTTGAGACCGCTCTAGTTCTACCAAGTGGAGCCTGAGTTTAAAATCCTGAAGAGAAGACGCACCTCAACCTTTTGGTCACCTTTGCTGTGGCCTGGCAAGTAAAATCCACTGTGCCTGTTATTTAACTCCAGAAAATCCTCCCTGAATCTGTCTACACTGAGCAATGAAGCCTTGTACCGTCTTATATACTTTTCTGTGGCATTTATTTCATCACTCACTGTGCAATATTGAAATAAACCAAGCAATTACGCTTTAGACTTCAGCTCTTTAGAGGACAGTATTACCTGCACACGATAGGGACAATATTAATACCAGCATCTATATAGCTAATAGGTTAAATTAAATATTTAAATGTATTTATAATTTTCTTTAAATACCAAAATTAATATTAGTATTTATTAAGCACTAATTGTGCCAAGACTGGTATTGAGTGCTTTCCTTATGTTTACTTCATTTAATGTTCATGAATCTGAAGTAGGAATACTTTTCAAATCTTAAAACTGAAGAAATTATTACATAGCGTTGATAGAATAAGTTAATGGAAAAATTTGAGTTCAACTTGTCTAGAGTTCACATGATGTAGAGGTTTTTTGTTTTCCTTTTTGGGTGCTGGGGCTTGAACTCGGGGCCTTGTACTTGCTAGGCAAGCGTTCTGCCACTTGAGCTAAATCCCCAACCCCTCATAATCTGGAGTTTTAACTGTTCCCAACACTGCCTACTGGTTTAAGTCTCTATATTAATCCGATTTTCCATTCCTGGGATAGAATATCCAACACCCACAGTGCGAAGGAAGAAAAGATTACTTTGGCTCATGGTTTCAGAGGATTCAGTTCATGGCCAGCTGACTCCATGACAGGAACATCATGGTGAAAGAACATGGTGGAGCAAAGCATGGCATCCGGGAAGCAGAAGAGGGGAACAGTGCCAGAGAGGAAGGGCCCAGGGACCATATATAATATCCAGAGTCATGCCTTCATGACCCACCAGACACACACTGAGGTGTGCTTTACTACTTCCCGAGGCAGCTCCAAAGCCAAGCAAGTAGACACAACTGACCTTAAGCACCACAGTCTCTTAATAAATGCTTTTCAAGATTACTGACAAAATCCATAATCTTAGGAAGTAAAAAATATTTGTAGCTAAAAATTTTCATAAACATTCAATAGTTAGGTATAGTCAAGGTATTCTAGTTCAGTTTGACTTTCTTTATATGAAATATTATTTCAAGATGCTTCACAGTTATGGAAACTATGATGAAAGGAAATCAAGATATGTCCTCAAAATATAACATACTTGGAGTAGAACTCCATTTAGACCAGGGAAATCCAGCCCACCAGGCTCCATCAGGCCACTTTGACTAGATCCCCAGAAAGATTCCTGCTGTGAATCTCCAGAGAAGGATCCTCAGTACCTGGCAGTCCGGTCAAATTATTATTGGACGTGGCTCATCACAGATGGCCAGGATTGCTGATTTCAACCTCAGAAAGATGCTATCCAGGGTAGGCATGTCCAACCTGCAGCCTATACACTACTTGCCCTTTTAAAAAATAGCAAATATTTAAAAAGGAAGTTTTGTAATTTATCTAGATTAACTATATTATCCGTTTTCTATGCACCGCTGGACAATTCTTTATTCAGTGTAACTCAGGCAAAAGTTTGGAATGCTCGGTCTAAGGTATAAGACACATGGTTACTCATTCCAGTGTAAATTCTGGAGTAAATTACCTGGAAGACTTCCACAAAACAAGAAACTGCCTTCTGCTGCTACACTAAAGATCCCCACACCCTGCATGTGCTCATCCTAACACCAGAAATGGACTTAGTGCCGCTCTGTGAACTTGACCTGTAAAATGCAGATTTCGACTGTTTATTTTGTTTCTCTGAAATGAAATGTTGGTGGCCTGAGGATAAAGTGTAGTTACAGATGGGTGAGCCAAGTGGGGAAGTTAGAACGGTCATTAGTGCCGTGAGTACACTTTCAGGTACTTTAGGCAGCAAGAGTTGCTGGTGACTGTTCTCTGACACCGCAATTGAGACATGTGAAGTCTCTAGGACGAGGCTTTATAGAAGCAAGAATCCTGTCGTCTGTCTAGTGGTCATATCTTTGCAGTCTCCGAGAATGCTAAATGGGGTAAACCTGGGAAGAGTGAGACGTCCGTTAGACTAAACATCTAACAGTGGAGGAAAGATTACACAAATGCAGTACAGCAGTCTTTGAAAATGAATGATACCAGAGCACGTAGTAGCATGCAAAAGGAACGATGATGCCTTTTAAATCGGAAAAAAGCCCTTACAGACAGCCTGATATCATATTTATAAATGAAACCATATAAAATACTAACCCCAAAATATCTACATCTACTTGTCAACGGTGATTATATCTGCTTGGTAAGATTGCAGTTAATTTTTCCTTTCTTTGGATTCTCCAAATTTTTTGTCTTGTGCAGGTGTCATTTTAGTAACACTAAAACAAAATCGTTCTCAAGTGCAATAGTCTTAAAGTTTACTGTTAGAAAGATGAAAAAATCAAAATAATGTACTAGATTTGCAAGTATTTTTAAATAGATACTCAAATAGGATTATGTTTACCCCATAAAGTAGACAAAAGACCAGCCCCCTCCTTTTATTGACTTCTTTTTTAAGAAACAGAAATGTAGTTACTAAAAAGTGATGTGGTCATTTACAATTTTAAGAGGGACGTCATGGACCATGTTAACTGCCCAAACTATTCCCAAGAAGCTTCTAAAAATGAAATTCTGTGGGCCATGTTACAGCTCTGTCTCGAGATCCTCACAGGAATAGATCATATTAAAGACTCTGAGCCAGCCTGCAATAAATAAATCTGATGCACTTTGTTTCACCCAATGTTACCACCTATGAGCATCTCACAACCCAAAGTAATAAGGCAGCTCTTTGAAAAACTTCTTCCAGACCTCCATGAATATATTACTCCTACTTGGCATTTACTTACATGCTTAGTTCTCTGGCCCAAGTAGACAATAAATAATAAGTCTTCCTTCTGGTAGTTGCTCCAGAAACCATACCCTTATGCTCCTCAGGGACCCAGAAGCATTGACACGTCTCTATTTGTCTTCTGGGAATGACATGTGCCCAGGGAGCCGTGGAGCCCATTATTGCACTTGTGCCTCATGCCTTGAAAACTCTGCAGTTATTAGAGAGTTATTCTTCACCTCATTCCCATTACCCAAAAATGCATTTATCTTCTTGGACCTGGCAGTAAATTGCCTCTGTAAAGAATTTCCAAGCATAGTAAAACTAACTTAACAGTAGCTCTAAAGATAACTTCTTGGAAGGGCAGTTTCTACAGTGAAGTCATGTTGTCTCCAAACTTTTCCATGGAGATATTCTTATCAGTGGTTTGGATGTGACATGAGGTGAAGCATCTCGTTAGGGGATTTCACAGAAGAACACAGCACAGTAGCTATTGCAAATAATGATGGTGGCTATGGTAACCCAAGGTGAAAAGCACTATTTGCATCATTTTATCACTCCTTAGAGACGCAATTTACACATGTTACTGCTGTAGCTGGACAAGATGGATGTAATCACAAATGACCCAGCCCAATAGCAAGTCAGATAATTCATAAGAAATCAGCTCAGAAAGACATTCAGGAAAGAATAATTCAGGGACTTGACAGATGACAACCTGTGAAAAGCTGAAAGATTTCACCTCAGAAAAGGTTCAGATTCTATATTATATTTCTTGAATTTCTTTTGTATTCATGATGTGTATGTTTCTTGTCTTCCAGTAGAAACATTTTCCAAAACACAAAAACTTTGTTTTATCCAGAAAAATCTATTTTAACCTATAAGAATTATAAAATGGAGTCATATGAGTTCACAAATTAAATCAGAAGTAGAAATTTGCCTTGCATGACATAGTAAGAAGAGCCAAGCGTGGAAAAGATTTCATATACTCAAAATACATAGCATATTTGGGAGTATCTTTTGAGCACATCACAATACTTGCTCTAAAATATGTTCTACTTATGTACATGGTCTCAGCTCAGAACTCATGTTGATACTACTATTAGATAACAAGTTGCTGTTTATGGCTATCTGGAAGCCATTTACTGAAATTATTTATTCATCAACTACAATGTTTCTTGCATTGTACTAATATGCTGAAGCATAGTGATAAAAATAGACATAATAATGAGAGTGATAAAAATAGTGAGAAAGCCAGATAAAAATCTTTGCTTTTATAGAGGTTATAGTTTATCAAAGAAGCACAGCTAAAAGCAATTGAGAAAATTAGCCTATTGATTGAAGCATCTTCTCATATGACATAAGGAAACAACTTAAAACACAATCAATAGTAAAGTTATGAGGGAATATTGATGATGAAGCCATGAAAATACAATGCAGATACAAAAATAGATTCATGAACAAAAATTCCTTTTGCGTTCTCAATTTGAATTATATTCCACAGTAAGCCCAATAGTCTGCCACACTCAAAAGCTCTCTATTCTTGAAACAAATCAAATAATTTAACACCTTTGTTTTTTATAAGTGCTTTCCTCTTCCCATTGAATATCTCTCTTCCATAACCAATTTTGCTCTTACTGAGTTTGTGCTGTTCATTTTTTAAATTTGAGATGCAAGTCAAATTTTGTCTCTCAATTAATCATCCCTGCCAAGATTTAACTATTTCAGCAGTAGCAGCATATAAATGGTACCTCAAATTACCCTTTATTTCTTTCCACATAGATTATGTATTTCTTAAAGGCAGGAAATATGCATTTTACTTGGTATATCTAGTATTTAATAAATTTTAATAGTGGGGTTGTCAAACATGATGAGTGAACAAATACAAACAGAAGCACAGTGGTTCCATTTTCCATAATAAAAAATTAAAGAACAGAGAATAAGTTTTAAGCCTGTTTCCAGACTTGCCAGTAAGCATATTTGTTGGCATGTAACATCATAAATTAAAATGAACACATTATTTTTTAAAAATAACCATATGAATGCTCAGCAATTCTAAGAATATACCTATGGTCACCTATTTTTAAATGAAGACTCTCTGATGATTTCATCATGAAGATGGGAGTACAAATTTTTGCCAAGAGAGAAAACCAGATGTCATGGAAGGCAAGACCACACGAGGGCCATAGGACATCCAGTCAAAAGACACGTGCCATGTTTTAGAAAACATAAGAAAATAAGAGTTTTTAAATAAAATGCTCAAATTGAAGGGTTCCTTATCTCGTGGCAATGCCATGTAACATTTTCCAAAATGAGTACAGTAGGGATTTATTTGTTTTACGGTGGTTTATAGTTCTCTCAAACAATGGTAAGGTGACCAGAAATTAATAATGACAAAAATTAAACTCTGGTTGCCATTTTAAAGTTTTACATTTACCTCACTACCAGTCTAAAAATTAGATTACCTTCATCCCTTTTTATATTTAAAGAAGTAAAGAGAATGAATGTGTTATAGGGTTCTTAGTGGCAAACATCCGAATCCATTTTATCAGGCTAAGTAGAAAGCAAATCGTGCAGAACGATTAGGTACCTCACGCAGTCTCTGAAAAGGCAAGATCTGGATTTAGCAACTAACCAGCCAGAACAATGTCACTATAAACAACGCAACCCCCAAGCTCCTGATCATTCTTTGGAGCTACTTTAGTGGGCACATTTTACTTTCAGTGTCTCTTCACAACTAGATGCTTGCATTTGGAGGCTGAAAATCTCTCTCTGCCTTTTCAGTGAATCCCAACATCTGGGTCACTCTGTGTGCCTTCTAGGAGGTCCAAGCAGACAGAAAGCAGCTGCCACTGTGTGGCTCATGCCTGCGTCTGTGTCTTGCCCAGTGGCATCTGACTGGTGGAAATTAGGTCACAGGACTTTGTCCCGTTGTTAACGAGCCCGGGAAGCCCAACTGTAGATTTCAGCATCTTTTCCAAGTGGCCCATTTCCAGGAAGAAAAGCTGAAGAGAGATTGGACTGGGAGAGAGTTGGCTAAGCTACCAAATCTTCCCCAAATGGAGGATTTTCAACCACAGTCACATGGCTAGTAAGTGGCAGAGCCTTCTGGTGTCAAATCTTATGATCGTCCCCTGATGAAATGAGCTCCCCGTCATGATAGAGATGAGTAGTTCACCTGGCCTTCAGAGTTTAATCAAAATATACCTTAAGAGTGAATGTTTTCTTTTGACCTAAAATCGTACAAGTTCCAAGTATCATTATCAATTTCCTTCTCAAGATATCTTAATATTGGTTAATTGAACAGTTCATATTACGTTCCAGATAAGTTCCATTGAAACCTTGACAGGCCTACAAAGAAAAAGGTTATGAAGTTATATTTTATATTGGTTGTTATGGTTTGTGCCCAAATGTCCCTCCCCAAAGCCTCATGAGGTCATAGATGGGGCTTCTTCAGAAGTGGCTGAATCTAGAGTGTGTGATGCTGGGATTAAGGGCGTGTGATTACTAAATCAATCCACTGATTGTTTTAGCACCACCCTAATCCTGGCAGCCTGGATAAAATACGAGGGACAGAAAGGGTCTTATCTATCCCTTGCTCCCCTCGCTGCCTGCTGCCTGTCAGCCATGCATGCCACCTTGCCTTGGATTCAGCCAATTACGGATTGAAACCTCTACAAACTGTGGGTATTTTGTCTCAGCAACGAAAAAAGTAACTAGGACATTGGCTTTATTTTAAATCTCGGTAAAATAATCATGCAATAGCCATTTTGGACTATTTTCATATACATAGAATGCTAATTGTGCCTACATAAATGCCATTCAGAAGACTAAATCTGTAGATATTTAATATTCTACAGTTATATTTGAGAAAAAATCCAATACTATATCACTACTAATAACAGTCATCGCATCTCCCCTAACCGGTTCCTCCCCCCTTTTTTTCACAAGTGCAAGACTTTTTTTATGTAGGCATTATAAACTGAGATTGAAAGCTTCCTATGAAAACAGCCAACTGGAGGTGCCAAGATTTTTTGTTGTTTTTGTTGTTGTTTTGTTTGTTTTGCAACAACTAAGTAAAAAAAAATTGCTTTCACATTAATTAGTCAAGATGCATTGGCTGATCATTCTTCATGAAACACTTACAGGTAATCCCTTTTGGCTTTGTCTTCGTTTATCATGTTTATATTAATAATGACAACACTTTACATCCACGCAGCACTATCCAGCTTCTAAAGCATTTTCACTACATTATCTCATTTGATCCTTAAATGATCCTGCACAGCAGGGCCAGATGTTATCACCCGATGTCACAGATGAGGAAACAAGCCTAGATTTGAGCAGGCTTCAGACATAAAGTTGAATCCAGGTCTTCTGATGCCCTAAGACTGATTTCCTACAAATAATTTTCACTCACATCAGACATATAAAATTATTTGGGGTTGCTATAGATTCTAATAAGTTGGTACTGTATAAAGGAACATTTACATTCCAAAAGAAAATGCAAATCACAAATTCTGGGCTGGAGATGTAGCTCAGTGGTAGAGCATTTGGCTTGCATATCTTCAATCTCCAACACCACAAAAAAAACCCACAAATTCACTTTCCTATGTTTATCAGTTGCTGCATAGTACTAACATCATTTGAAATATTTCCTAAGATATTACCCCTCTGTCATGAGCTAAGAAATAGCACTCTAGACTTTATACATTTTAGTTAGTACATACGCTAACATTTCTCTTGCTTCTAAAGATAACTATTTACATCACACCCCTGCCATAATGGCCCAAATGAATACTCTTGGTATCACATAACTCATCACTTTTAAAATTCTCCCAGCTGCTGCTTATATTAGTCAGATGTCTTTCCCCTCATCCTTTTCCATGTTTCTAATAAAAAAAAAAAAAAATGGCTTTTGCTTTCCCAGCTGAGCAGTTCTACCCGAGGCCCCTCGCTCCACCAAGCTTCCAGGCACCTGTGATTAAATGAGTGATTGTTCTGCCCGTCTTTAAAAATGTGTGTTATATAAGGCAGTAAGACACAATATCTATCACTACAAAGGAAGCCAAGCATTTATTTAAAATAATGAGATAGCCTCATTTTCATTTTTCCCTGAGAGGATTGTAGTGATGTTAAAAATTTCTCTGAATTCTAGAACTAGGGCAGCACATTGATTTGAAGAAAGCTATAATCTTCCCTTCTAATTCGAAGAGCATGTTCTCAGTGTAATACAGTGGGGCTTTCAGAATAGCAAGCACTCCGAGCCCACCAAAGACGCCCTTACCCCTCCACTCCCCTCTCAAATTGACCCCGTTTTTTCAACCGGGATTTACAAAGACCTTTTCAATAAATGTCAGATCATGTTGAACTAAAAGGGAAGAAGGTTCAAATCATTTCTTCCAGATTTGAGAGGGAAATTATTTCAACAGCCAAATCCTGATAAATATTACCTTTGGCTTTATGCCACTTCCTCGTTGCACATGATCTATCCAGTAAGTTCAATTCTGGGGTCTCTTTGAAGAGATTGGTAATTAAAAATTGAAAAGGAACAAATTAGCTCTTTGTCTACCTGAGATGGAGGAATCAGAATGCTCACCCCTGTAGGAGCATTCGGGGATTTCAACTTCCAGAGCAGCCAATGAGGCCTGCTTAAAAAGCGAGCCTGGGAGGGCAAGCCAGCCTCGGTGACTTGGAGACATAATAAGTTAGCAAGCAGGATAGCATGATGGTTTATGAAATTCTTCCTCCAAGGACCATTATCTAGTGTTAGTAGTGTTTTATTTCTTCCTCTGCTGTACTTATTTACAATATAATTACAAGAGTGAGAAAAGGGGAGGGAGTTGGGCATCGAGATAACCATATGCCAAATTAATACAGCCGACGAGAAGCTCTGGCCTTTGGGGCTCATTTGTCAGTTAGATCTGTTTCCGTCTGAGTTCCTGAATTTCCCCATAGAATGAAGATTCTTTGCTTTCACTTATACACCAACTTTGAAGAAAGTCATTTGGAATCAAAACATTTTTCAGAAAGGATCTCTTTTACCCTAGTCAGTGTCACGGTGTAATGCACAAGAAAATCTCCTTCCTGAAGCGTTTCACAGGCACCAATAGCCCTTCCTTCTTTCTTTCCTTCCTTGCTTCTCCTTTTCTTTTCTCTCCTCTTTTCTTCCTTACTTTCTTTTTTCCTTCCTTCTTTCCATCCTCCTTCCTTCTCTCCTTGTCTTTATCTATTTTCCTGATTCACCTCTACTTTAGCTAACAATGAGTTTATTTTTTCGTTGTTGTTGGCTGTTTTATCCTCACATATTTAAAGTTATTTTGATGACTTCTATTTAGAAATCACTTTCATAGTGCCACGTATTGTGCGAACATTCAACATCGGCTCTGAATGACCGAGGTAGTTCAAGGCAGTATCTTAGGAACTAATGGTTTGGGAAATCTACCAGAGTTTTGGCTTATCCTTCTCAGCTACTGTGAATTTTTAAAGGAGTCAGAGGAAAGAGAAGGTGACAAAAGAAAAATCTCTGAAACCTGTGACATACTCTTCATATGGTCTTAATGTGAACAGCTTTTTCTCCTTTTTTCTTTGTTTTAAACTAAAAAAGAAGCCAACTTTTATGTCCCTTTTCACAGTTGTGTTTCAGTCTTTTTGGAATGTTAATTATAAATATTTCACCCTTTGAAAGTTGGTTTCTGGAAAATAATTTACCTGCTCCTACACCAGTTCAAATCAGGAAAATTAAAGTATAAAGTGGAGAACTCTGTGGAGCAAAGTATTTTATTTTGCTGCTACCCAGCAAAACAGATATTATAGACTGAAGTATGTCCTGCAAAAACATACGTGGAAGTTTTAACACCGCTACTTTGGGATGAGACCTTGTTGGGGGAAGAGTCTTCACCGAGACAGTCATGTTAAAATGGGGTCATTAAGATGGATCCTAATCCTACACGACTGGTGCCCTTATAAAAAGGAAATTCAGGGCACAAAAGATATACACACAGGGACAGCACCACATACAGATAGAAGCAGAGATCAGGATGGCACCTCTACAAACCAAAGAATGCCCCAAATTGCCAGCGAACCACCAGAAGGGAGGACAGAGGCATGGAACGGACTCTCACGCACAGTTCTCGAGAGGAACCACCCTGCTGAAATGTCAAAACTGTAGCCTTCAGAATTCTGAAGCAATAACTTTATTTGTCCAGCCAGCCAGTTTCTATCACTTATAGTAGCCCTAGCAAAGTAATATGTATTATTACCTGACACTGTTTCTGCCTTTGTGTATCATCTTACTATTTATTTTCTACCTTCCTCTCCTAGAATATAAGCCCCCCTATGTTTTCACAACTCAGTGCCCAGCATCTACTAGATGTTCAGTGCATCTTTGATGAATGAATAAAGTATATTTGAAAATACAAGGGAAATCGAAACCAAAGAGGTGTTTCTTGAGAAACCAGAGAGTGGAAGCAGGACACTGGGTAAGGTCCCTGCAACTTTGTCCTTGGGTGAGAGAAGCCAGAATGACTGCAAGCCAACTCAGTTTAAGTGGCAGCCTAGACAGAGAAAATCAGTGTCCTTCAAAGGCATAGAACCAATGGGGGACACACGCACACACACATACACACACACACACATATGTTTGATATTAGAAAGATATTTATTATAAGATATCAGCTCATAAGATTATGGAGGCTGAGAAGTCCTATGATCTGTGGTTGCAAGCAGGAAAGCTGGTGGTCTTGTTCCAGTCCAAACTCAAAGACCTAAGAACTGAGGGAGACAATATTGCAAGCCCCAGTTCACGTCCTGAAGTGCCGAGAGTCTGAGTGCAGAGGACAATGTCTCAGCTCAAGTGGTAAAGGTACACTGGCTCTTCTTCCACCTTTTTATTCTATTCAAGCCCTGAACAGACTGGATGATGTCCACATTGGTGAGGGAGACTTTTACCCAGCCTGACAATTCAAATGCTACTCTCTTATGGAAAAACTCTCACAAACACACGTAAGAATAATGTTTTATTAGTTGTCTGGGCATCTCTCAGCCCAGTGAAATCCATACAGAAAATCAACCATTACACTCCCTATACCATGAGGGAGAAAAGTACCAAACTGTGCACGATTCACAAGTGCCCCAACCACCTGTCCCTAGGCCTTAGCTCTGCCCAGAAAAAAGAAGAATTTTACTTAGATTTTGGGAGGGTTTTATAAATAAATTATTCAAAATAACAGACAAACCATCATGCAGTTTCTAGGGGAAACATGTGCTTCTTAAATTGAAAATTCTGCCCCATTAACTTCCTGAAAGGTGAAGGTGGATATTTACTGGAGAGCCCCTTGAATAAGGTAATCTTCAGTATATTAAGGCCCCTGAGGGGGGGAAAGTCTTTCAAGTGTTCTAGTTGAATGTTCCTATTTGGAGGGATTTGTATTTAATGGATGACAAGTTAATGTGTCGTCAGTGTCTTATGGTTGTGGTAAAGCTGCTAAAAGCAATGACAAATGTTATATGTGTAACTTTCTATTTCACTGATACATTAGCTTGTCCATTAAACAGAAATTTTTTTTTTTTTTAAATATTGAAAAACTGAAAGAATCTGCCAGCGGATGCTGCTTAGTGACACGCAGTGCATTTCCCAGAACTTCGTGAGGGACTTTGGAGGGAGGGTGTTTTTGCTTTCCAGTGGGCTTTGGCTGTAAGCTTTCCAGGAAGAAAGAAATTCCTCTAGCAGAAAAATGTGTACAGTGTACTCACTAACTGAAACACTGATAGCAATACTACTTATTTAGAATTGATCAATCCAAGTGCTCAGAATTTAATATCATGAACTAATAAATTGTTATAATCCTCTTGCCTCCATTAAGTCCTGTTCTTTGCTTCCTAATACATTTGCCTGCATGGAGAACCCTTTTCCCAGATACTCACAAGATCTGGCAGTGGGCATTAATACCTCTAACATATTTGAAGATAAAACAGATGTTATTTTGCTTTTATTTTATATTTAAGGCTACCAAGACAGAGAAAACTCAAGTTACAAGATAGGATTACTTAGAGCAAACCAAAACATGCTGGCTTATTCCCCAAAATTTCACCCAATATATGAAATTAATCTTCAGAGCTCAATGCATCATGTAATTCTATCTTGTCTTTAGTTATATTATACTTCTTGCTCAAAGGCATATTTTTGTATTTGTTTGACCACCTGAGAAATTTGTTTTGTTATCAACAAAAAGGCCATTTTTTAGCAGCCCAGGCAATAAATCCACATTGTCCTTGGCCATTCTTCAGAGTCTACACTGGCTCCTTTTCACAATCTGTTTTTGTTTTGTTTTGTTTTAACAGAGGATTTAGTAAATGCTAACTTGCATTTAGCATTGATTAAGATGTAATACTATGCCTATTTTTAGTCTCATGTCTGAAGAAAACAGAAGAAAAGGTTTACAGAAATAGAAATTCTTTCAGTTTGTATGTACCTATGCTTCAGAACTTCAGAGAAAGGGACCTCCAAAGTATTTCAAAAATTCTCCAACCATTGCAGCTACCCATCCCACTTCCAGCATCTTCAAGCTTTAATACGCTGTTTGCAAATCATCATTTTTTATGATTAAGAATCCCCATAGAGTTGTTATAGTGCAGTGTGTAGCAAGCTAAGATAAACTAGAAAAAAAGGCAAACAACAAACATACATCTAAAAAAATAAATACCTAGTTCACTGGGAGAATAGAAGCCCAAGATGCTCCCTGCATAGACTGGGATGGTTCTCTCATCCAAGAGGACTTTTATTGTCTCAGTGGGCTTGAGGAAGCTGGGAAGTGACCATTTACCTGGTCACCTAATAACTACATGACCATGAACAAGTTACTAATATATCTGAGTTTCCACTCTCTCATCTGTAAAATGGAGAAAATTGGACCTTTCTTGTAGCACTGTAAGGAATGAAGCTCTGTAAACTAGAAAAACATAGAATAGAGCACATACCACAGTGCCTGATCTGCTGTATGCATTTTAAAATGAGAGCTAACAATAATAGTGACAAGAAGTATGTTAATTCATTGTTCAGAAAGAATGTTCATTTCTGTATGGAAAAAGAAGTTTACAAATACATAAACTTTCTTCATACTCTCACTTATTTCTCTTATGCCTCCCTACTTTTTTTTAGCTCTTTCCAACCCAGGTACCTATATCTATGTAGTGCCTTCCCCCAGAAAATCCCACAGAAAATTTTCAGGTAAAACATTTCTCACTTCCTCCTCTTGTTCACAGAGTCGTGGAAGAAGAAAAAGCTTTGATATAGAAGAATAAATTGCTGGGCTCGGGGATTTAGCCCAGTGGTAGAACGCTCGCTGAGCAAGTCAAGGCCCTGCGTTCGATCCCCAGCAGCTCTGCCCCAAAAGAAGAATGAATTGCTATTGAAATCAGTGCGCAAAACTCGGGGATGGTAAAATCTTCCCTCGCATCCTTTAGATTGTATGAACGGGTCCTCCTCACTCCACAGTGGTTTCTGGATGCTGCTTACCATCTGACCCTGCCCAACTCTAGCCCCAGCTCTTACCACCCTTCTCCTCATTATTGTCTTTGCCTTCACTGCACCGCTGACAGTTCTGTGTTTACAGCGCTGTCTCTCCGGACTCCTTTGCCAGGAGTGCCCAACCCCCAGCCAGAAAGTTCCTACTTTCCTGTAAAGATTCAGCTTACCCCACGCCTTCTGAACTTTCCACACTGTCCCCTCCAGGCTCCCTCGTTCCTCAACCCTGAGATAGAGTGGAGAAATGGTGGCCTCTGGAGCTGTGCTCCGCATGGTCGGCAGGATTTTACCCTCTACCCTTACTCCGTCCTCTGCTTGGCCTCTCTTGTGTATTCCAAAAGCCTCAGAATGAAATTTCTTTAATCACACTTACTTGAAATCCAGACTAGGAATTCTATGAGGCAAGATAATGGATTCCATCACTCTTTTCCCAATACTCCACACATAATAGGCAGTCAGTAAATATTTGATTAATTGGTTGATTGACAAATAAATTCCCAAGTGAATAAATAAATTCAAGAGTTAGCTGACAGCCTAACTATAGAAATAGAGATTAGTAACTTGACTCTGTAAGGACAATAAAAAGATCAAAATATAAAGTGAAACAATCCTCCATTAATAACCCAATTAATGTCTCCTGAGGATGACCTCACAAGACCTTGCTTCCAATGAGACTGTTTCAGAGTCCTCTGACAACTTAACAAAAAGTGGCTCACAATTTAGTAGGAAACTGTGCAGAGGGACAAAAAGCAATAAGATGACAAAAGTGGGCTTATAGGAATTAGACACATAGTTAAGACAACAGTAGAGAAGAAAGTTTATTTCCTACTACCATTTTGGGGCTCACTCACAACCCTCTGGAATTTAAATGGAGTCAGTGTTCGTGTACCTAGGCTGAGAAGCTCTTTTCTAAATTCTCTACTACTCTCACTTCCCTTCTCTTACTGTCTGAAGTTTCAAAGCTTCCTTCTTTGCTTGAAGCCATTCATCATGTCCTTTTTATCAGCTTTAGCACACCTTACATCAGAAATTTCCTCCAGGAGGACAAGAACACTGGATCATATATTTAGAGAGCACTTACTATGGGCTGTTTGAAGGCCTCACTATGTCCACAGTCATGTTGCTTGAAGCCACTTTAATATTCCATTAACGCCATAACCACACTGAGTTATTGGTGGTCTCATACGAATTACGCATCCACTATTAGCTTTTAGCTTAGACGAGAGTATGTGTTTTGTCTGCCGTTACCCATCATGTCTTTTCATTTTATTATAACTATAGTGCTTAGAAACCTGATTCCCAATCTATAATCCCAGTTTAATTCCTTCCACACAGGCTGTACATTTAAGCATAGAGTTTTCTTTAAACTAGACTTTGCTGAAATTGCTATCACCTACTACCTCTGCCTTTCAGGATTACTATTTTCTGCTCTAACTAGGAAGAAAGAAACAACTATTTACACGAATGGACTTTATGACCATATATATATAATTTTTTAATGCAGTACATAATGGTTACATTCATCATAGGGGAGTTGGTACATTATATTACACATTTTGCAGTAACATTTAAACCAACTCCAGGGTGAATGCCGCCAGCTATTTGAAAGGGTGCTTGTGTGATAGTTTCCAAGCATGAGGGGTAAGGTCAGTTTCTGCACAAAGCCTCATAGAAATCAGTATTACGAGCTAAGAGCTGTAGGAGCCAAAGTAAGGAAAAAGTGAGGAACGGTTGGGAATTCCTTCTAAGTCTGAGCCAAGAGAGACACAGTATTAGCAGAGATTTTCCTGTGGTGATCAACACAGTCTCAAATATAGAGCTAGAAAAAGCAAAGAGATGTTGAGAATTGATTCCTTCATCAGAGCCAAGCAAACAAAAATTCAAACTTGGAATAATAGAAAAGAGATCGGGGGCCATGTGTGAGACTTTCTTGTTTAAAAGAAGTCAATAGTGCCAGAAAATATTTAACCAAAATGACGCTCTTTTGCAAAGAAGAGAAGACTTTTAGGAAAAAAAAATCACTAATGCTCACTTCATTTCATATTCATCTAGTTTACAGTCAATATACTTCCTGGATAGAAATACACACAAACAACTTCCGTCAAGGGGAGAGAAGGGAGGACGGTTATGTGAGGAAGTTTTCAGAATTTGTGGAAATGAACGGTCATGTTTATCTTAACCATTGCAGCTAATTCTTATACCTTCATTATGTTTATTTGAGGATATAAAAATGTCTAAATAACTCTGAACAAAAATTGTACTTTATTGATTTTGCAGAGTTAAGAGGAAGATTTATGAGGCACGAAGCCTTCCGTCAGGTGTGGAAGAAAGTAGAGTGAATGCAGAGATGCCAGGCTGCCGCTAAGACCCATGGACAATCCCCAGCTCACTCTTCTCTGTAGAACATTAAGATTTATTAGTAATATGCTGCTTTTGCAAAACGAAAAGAAACTGATGCCGAGAAGGCATATTCTTCTATATTTGGAGTAGACACACTCGCAAGACAATGGCTTCAAAGGTCTCCTGCTTATATGTGTTGACGGTTGTGTGCTGGGCCAGTGCACTCTGGTATCTGAGTATAACTCGTCCCACTTCTTCCTACACTGGCTCCAAGCCATTCAGCCATCTAACAGTTGCTAGGAAAAATTTCACCTTTGGCAACATAAGAACTCGACCTATAAACCCACATTCTTTTGAATTTCTTATAAACGAGCCCAACAAATGTGAGAAAAACATTCCTTTCCTCGTTATCCTCATCAGCACCACCCACAAGGAATTCGATGCCCGCCAGGCTATCCGGGAGACGTGGGGGGATGAGAACAACTTTAAAGGGATCAAGATAGCCACTCTCTTCCTCCTGGGCAAGAACGCGGATCCTGTTCTGAATCAGATGGTTGAGCAAGAGAGCCAGATCTTCCACGACATCATCGTGGAGGACTTCATCGACTCCTACCACAACCTCACCCTCAAAACATTAATGGGGATGAGATGGGTGGCCACTTTTTGTTCAAAAGCCAAGTATGTCATGAAAACAGACAGTGACATTTTTGTCAACATGGACAACCTTATTTATAAACTCCTGAAACCTTCCACCAAGCCAAGAAGAAGGTATTTTACTGGCTATGTCATCAATGGGGGGCCAATCCGGGATGTCCGCAGTAAGTGGTACATGCCCAGGGATTTGTATCCCGACAGCAACTACCCGCCCTTCTGTTCAGGGACCGGCTATATCTTCTCAGCTGATGTGGCTGAACTCATTTATAAGACCTCACTCCACACAAGGCTGCTTCACCTTGAAGACGTGTATGTGGGACTGTGTCTTCGAAAGCTAGGCATACACCCTTTCCAGAACAGTGGCTTCAATCACTGGAAAATGGCCTACAGTTTGTGTAGGTATCGCCGTGTCATCACTGTGCACCAGATCTCTCCAGAAGAAATGCACAGAATCTGGAACGACATGTCGAGCAAGAAGCATCTCAGATGTTAGGATTTTTACCAATGTAAATATGTTTCTTTCTTTTTTAAGAAATGGGGCCTATGGTGTTGGTATTTTACAGGTGTCAGCAGGGAAAATGAACTGATGAAGGGGTTTTGTAAAAGTTTTGCTTTCTGCTCCTAGTTCTTTTCTTGGGTTACCAATTTACAAAAGCTAGGCTCTGTTCATAGAAACAACAGTTAGTTAGAAGGGCCCAAGTTCATTCTCAGCTCCTAAGACATTGCTGTTTATCGCAAAAAGGGACTTTCAAACAGCTCCTAGGATTTATGTGCTGTGCATCTGAGATAAAAATCTGGTTCTGGGAAACTGAAACTCACAGTACTGTCTTCATATCATCTCTGCAAAAATAAATAAGTAAACAACTTTTTCAGAAACAATTCAGAAATGATGCAGTCAGGAAGACACACTGGATATGATTATTAATACTGTGTGTGTTATTACTACATTGAATTTTTACATATATTGCCGTGTAATGTGTACAGTATTTGTAGTTTCAATGAAAATTGAACTTAGTGCCAGCAAGGAGGATGCAGAGAAATAGGAATTTAAACTTGAGAATCAAATATTCTATGTGTTTGAAAGACAACTCTGTTTGCTCATCCAAGGATTAAACCTGGCCAGTAGGTGGAATGGATATAAAATGCCACTTAAATAAAGTAATTTTTTTTCTCTTTCAAAACAAACATTACATTACATGGTGCCTCCAAGGAGATTTTGCCAAATGTAATAATCTCACCTGCTTCCCCCCACGTAATGCTAAGTGCATTTCACAGTTTCTGGATCAGGCAGGCACATGTCTCTGTATGTAAACAAGTTGGCAGGAGGCCAGAGAACAATAAATCACATTAAAAGAACATAAAGTTATATATATATATATATATGCATATATATATTCTAATTAACATAATCTTAGCAATAGTATAATATGCCCTTCCCACACATTTGCAAAGCATGTGAGAAAATCATTAACGGATATCAGTATTTCTGAAAGATTGGTCCTGCTATTGATGGATGGAATGTGCAACACCCAAGCACCCTTAGAAGCATAGCTGTAGGAGCGGTTCTGAGTGATCTGTGACTAAAGACCTGGGAAGGAAGGGTGAGGAAGCTTGGATTCAGAGTCTATTGATGCCACCAAACTTATTGGACCATGTGAGCAGATCACTCGAATCTAGTGTATTTCAATATGCTCACTTGTAAAATGGCTGTAAAAAACACCTACCTCGCAGGTGCTGTGAGAGCAAATTGCATTTGCTAAGTATTTCGAGATCCTTAGTATATAGGTGCTACATAATGCAATGCATGCATTATGCTAAACGCTAAAATGATTGTGATAATTATAATGATGGTCATGAGTAGTAATAAAATCATCTTAACATAAAATATACCAAAATAAAGATGAACTATGAACTATCAGTATACCTAATTCTGCCAAGACATTGATTTTCCCCTGGGTATAAGATTTTTGTTTGGGGAACTTCCATTTCTTTGCCATTTTTTCTGTGTTCAATGAGTAAGTTATTACTTCTGTGTGTTGCCTTGCTATCCCAAGGTGCTGAAAGGAAGCCAGCTGCCTTTCTCTGAGGAAGAGCTTTGTAAAATGCATCAAGGCAACTTATATCTCAGGAAACATTTGACCTGAATCCCCTTCAAGAATTTTGAGGACAGGTAGAGTGAGTCCACCTCGATCAGAAGTCTAGGCACTCAGCAAATCTGCACATTGCACAGCCACCATTCTTTACAAAACTCATGGTTCCCATTCAATGAAAGCCCCACAATTGAAAGAATATATCCAGTTCTTCATTATTTTTTTAGCCTGATCTTTGGAAGCCCCCATAGAAGTTGATATCAAACAGGTAGATAAATAGATGTCATGGAAATACTGGATACCCCATTCCTAGCTCCAAAGTAGCCAATATGAGACAGGACTTCCTGTCCCTTAAATACGTCTTCATCTTGTGGTCAGCAGGACTGATGATTTTGATGACAGAATATGCTAGTAAGCCCGGGGAGAAATGGTATAGCACAAGGCAAGCCCCCCAACACCCAGCCTGTAGCTGCAAATGCAGGGAGTTCCAATTGCTGGGAAAGTCTCTTGACTTCATATTTGGTTTGCCTCCCCATTGGGCAGCTGAATCAAATCTCTGTCTCATACTACTGCCTTGCATCTATCCCACGCTCAGTCAAACCACCTTTGGTGTCGAGTAATTGCACATCGTAAACATCATGTATGTAAATCTATGAATTATTTTGTATGTGTCAGTATAGAGTCTGAATAGACCCCTAATCTCGAAAAGGAGCAAAAACCAGAAAATCGTGTCTTAAAGAACTCTTTCCTAACTTTTTTATGCTAGACAGTGTTCATGTGACAAATATGTAAATATTCATCAAAGACCACATGTATATATTTTAAAGTTGTCTTTCTTTTCTTCTCCCCAGTTGTATGTACAGCTAGAATCTGCTTGCTATGTAACATTTTCTTCTGCATGGAACGTGGTGAGGCAGGACCATTTGTCCAATATTTCAATAGCCTTAGGCATGTTTACCTTTTGTTTTATAAATGTTCAAAAGATCTTTAAGTGATCGGTGAAAAGTTTTAACTTTCTACTTTTGTTAGTTTTATAACATGAAACTGACCAAATTATTGTTGCAATTATTTGTTAAGCCATTACTATCATTTTTTGGTATAAAATAATGTTTCATTATAATGGCAGTATTCTTTGGCTGGGAATGTAGCTCAGTGGTAGAGCGCTTGTCTAGCATGTGCAAGGGCCTGGGATCCATCCCCAGCACTGCCGAAAAAAATAATAAAAATGAAACAGCAGTGTTCTACCAGGAGTTATTCAGATGATTTTTTTATAGAAACTCTCTGACTTCTTCCCCAACTATGTTCATTATGCACTGGATAACAATGCCTATCAATAATCAGTATTTATATTCTTAATGTTTCTTTTTAAATTTATTTTTGGGAAAAATTTTATCTTTGGTGGTTAGTTTGTGTGGCTTTGTGTCTTCTTACATTGGAGCAGTTTCAATATGCGATAGTGTACTTTTAAATAACCCGAATCAAAATGAAGATGATTTTCGATTTGAACTAAATTCAGAAGAACAAACCCCTCATGTGATATGGGGGAAACAAACTCTTCACAGAGAAACCAAGAAAGGAGTTTTTCAATCAAATTTCTTCTACTAAAAGACAATGTGTATTTATGTACAGTGTCTGGGATTCATTTTCTACCTTTCCTAACAACGTGGGCTCACTGGGGGAATTGATTACGTCATTTCTTCTGTAAAGGTGAAGATAGTTTTTATAAGCAACAAAGTGACTTGTGAATGAAAGATGTAATTTACTAGAAACGCTTGTTGATCACTGACATTTAGGTATATCATTATATATGAATGACTGTATTTATGTATTTATTTGTTCAAAATTGTACATACTGTTTCACCAAAAGTAATTGTCTGTGAAAGTGCACTCTCTGGGTCTGTCGTACTACTTAGGGTTACTTGGGTTGCCAATCAAGCTGCTAATCAGAATACTATTTTTTTGTATCAACGTTTAAAACTAAAAATGATGAATAGATGCCGAAGATGTCTTTACATTCAGTTTCTTCACTTTCCTCTTGAAATGCAAACTGTTGATTGAAAGCACGATGCAAATGTACAGGCCCATCTGTCATGAGGAAGATTGTGGTTCCATAAGGCTGATTTTTTAAACCACTGGGACAAATAAACAGAAGAACATATTTGATTTTTGCTGTTTTTTGAAATGAATCTCTTTGGGGAGATGGGATTGTTAAAATTAATCAGTGCCCGAAATTTATCAAAATCTTCTCCGTGACTTCATTGTAGGTAGTGGTTCAAACCATTCAGAGTTCATCTCCAAGAATCCAAAACAACTGAACGGTCAACTTGGAGACTTTATGGTACAATGAGTAGACACTGGGTTACTTCTGGAATTAGGAAACTGTTTATTCATGTGGCCCTGTCTCCCTGAAGGAAGTGTTTTAACTAGACTCTGCATTAAATTGTATGGGCTAAGCTCCCCAACAAATTCTAACCCCAGGGAGACATTATGTTGATAATATGGCTGATAAATTAGGGCATATTAAATCTAAGACAAAAATGTCATTCTTATGTTTCTCCCACATATATCCTTTGGCATATTGCATATAAGTTTAATTGAACCGGAAAAGAGCTATTTAGGCATTCTTTACCACAGACAATAGATGATGATGCCAATGTAACCAAGACACTAAGAGCTACGTAAGAGACAAAAAGAGGTTTTATTATCAGTCTTGATCTGGCTAAGTGATTCATTTGTTAATGGCAGCTTAACTTTGGATTTCTCCTCTACTTTCGAGTTCAAAAGGTAAAGTCTATCAGGTGAGCTGAAATATGAGTAAACAATAAAAACACAAAACATACATATCGCTAGTCCATGCAACTTTTTTGAAGGCCCAACATCAAGAGCAATGTTCTGAAAGTGTGGTTCCCTAACCAGTAAGATGATCTTTATCCAGGAACTTGCTACAAACGAAGAATATCGGACCCCACCAAATTGGAGGGTGTAACTCAGTGTTTAAACAAATGCTATAGGTGAGCCCCACAAAGGCCGAAGTTGAGACAGCTAGAGCAGAGACTGTCAAACTAGTCTGTGAACTACTGCCAACCTGTAGCCCACCAGCTAAGAGTGGTTTTACAATGAGTATTTGCATCATGGGCCCTAACACTGAACCTCAACTGGGTGAAACATTAGCCCAGTAATAAGAATTCCATTCTTGTTCGTAGCTGCATATTGAAAAAAATAAAATAAAATACTCAGTTACTATTGCATTCTATTTTGAATTTTATCAATACAAAAACCATAGAAATTTATTTGCTCGTGGTTATTTAAATACTTTCATGTATCTAAAATTCTATCTCTTGGCCTGCAAAGCTTAAAATATTTATTATATAACAATTTATATTGAAAACTGCTTACCAACATTTACCAACTTAGAGAAATAGGGAAACATTGGAAAAAGTTGTTAACACATGACTCTGAGTGAGCGTTCTCATCAGTCAAGTGTGCTGGAATCATCTCTGTATGCAGCGAGGGAGATGTGAGTGCAGTCCTGATAATGAATTACATTAAAAACAAGCAGCTGCATATATTTTTAAATATTTCCCTTTTCTCTCTCAGGGTGATTTTTAAAAATTGTAAAAGCTTGATTCTAATTGTAACAATTACCCACGGCTTAATTAATATATTGCTTAAAGATGCACGGATATCAGACCTGAGAGGGTGGGTTTCATATAGCTTGATTATCATAATTACAAGCATTCTATTTTCTCATTTACTTAATTGATTGTCATAGATTTCCAGATGAATTCACACTGCTGGAAGAGAATTGAATACATTTCTAAGAGGAAAAAAAGAGAGAGAGAAAGAGGGCTATTTAGAAAAGTAATATGTCCCAGCACATAATCCGTGTAAGCATGAAAAATTGCTTTTGATAATATCTCCTTACCTCTTTCCTGGTTAAAATGGGCTTTTTTTGTGAAATGAAAAAGAAATGAATGAAAAAGTATTATTGATTCAACCACGTCTGTAATAACACTGGCTCCACTGTCTCTTCAGCTGAAGTTGCCCAGCGCTCAAGAAAAATTTTCCATTTAGTTTTTCTTATAGAATCTATTAGTTTGGTACATTATGTGGACTATTTGTTATGCCGCTTGCCATGACCTCAGTCCTCACCTGGAGGGAGCATGGCGTGAGAAGTGATTTATTCTCTCTCTGAGGTTTACTCCAGAGCATTTACTCGGCAGTGGTTGCCTGATATAGCAGGCTGGGCAGAGTTATGTGGGGGGAGAAGAGGTGCAAAGGAGACTGTTTTTCAACAAAGGCAAGGACGACCTCAGAAAGCAGGAGGCAAGGGGAGAAAACCCTGGAGAATTTCTCCTGTCGTGAAGGCTTAAACCTCCAGGCCCCTGTCCTCCGTGTTTAATCCTAACAACAGCCCCACGGAGTAGGTTTTGCTCTTATTTCCAATGACAGATTAGGAAACAAGGTGCAATGAATATTGTAATTTACAGGGTTAATTTCCACCCTCTGGCTCTAAGGGCATGTTCTTAACCAATTCAACATGTTGCCTTTCAAAAATAAGAAATATATCCCACCACCACCGTACTGCCCAGGCCCCAGTTCCCATGGAACTCAGTGTCACTATTTTAATTTGTTCTTCAGATTGAAACTCTTACCACTACCTTAAAACTTGAGTTATTTATTTACACACTTCGAAATTTACCCATTTAAAGTGTATCATTTTATGGGTTTTGACAAAAGCATACATTTGGTTAACCCCACCATAATCAAGATATAGATGAGTTCTCACGCCCCCAGATTTTCTTATGCCACTTTGTAATTGATCCCTTCCTCCAGCATCTTACAATTACTGATCACTTTCCAAACTTCTATCTTACATGAGATTTGCGTGTTACAACATAGTCATCATACATAGTGCTTAATGTAAAGAAAAAGGTTCCACAGATAATCCATTAAACACCTTTTTGCCAAAAAATAAAGGGGGGGGGATTGGAAAGGGACAGAATGGAAAAAGAAAAATAACAACTTACAATAGTTAAACAACATGTAAATACAAGTAAAAGATTCAGGAATGTTAAACCACCACTGATTTGATACTATCGAGGTCTAGTGAATAATAATAAGAAGGTACAGGTTAAACGTTTATAATCCCACTCTGTTTGGCCTCACTTGCCAGGAACTTTAATAGAGCTTCTGTCCTTCAGAACTCCCATATACATTCCAGTGGAGAGAACAATCTATAAGTTCAATTATGTTTGTTTCCTCTTGGAAGCCAAGAATCCTCTGGAGAGGCATCTGTCATCAGCTAGCTTATTACAAAGCAAGCCATGCCTGTGCTCCGGATTTGTCTCTACACCTGTGGCAAACCACCCTTAGATGAGTTCTTCTGTACTTGCTTGTGCATCCTTTGGATTCTTTAACATATGGTAGTCCACATTTCCTTTCAGAAAATGCAACTTTGCAGCTATGTGATTCCCTATAAATGTCCTTAACAGAGGTTCTGAGTTAACTTGAAAAGCATGCCATTCACAATGAGATGTATCACTACCCACTACCCTAAAGGGAGGCCAAGCACAGTGTGAAAGCAGAACACAGTACTGTGGGAACAGACAGAATGAGGGACACCCACAATCTACATCACACTTGTCAGGTTACCATGGTCCTTGTAATCACCTGAGAGTCTTGTTAAAACACTGAGTGGTAGTTCTGGGGCACAACCTGAAGTTCTGATTTTCTGGCTAGACAAAGCTGATGCTGCTGGTACATGGACTGCCCTTGGAGTAACAAAGCTTTGGTATTCAAGTCTAGATTCTAGACAGAACACCAGCTTTTGTTAAGCACCTATTTGGGACCATGCCAAAGGTTTTTGCATATATTGTCTCTATTCACAAAAACTTGTAGGGAGGAATTAAGCATTAAGGTAAAGTTTGAATCTCTAGTAGAGTTTTAGATTAGAAAATTTTTTAAAATTTCTTGTGTGTAGATTTCTCTAAGACCTTATAGGAGAAGATTCAAGTCCTAAAAGAAAGCAATACATTCAAGGAACAAAAATAACAGAAAGCAAAATATTATACTATCATTTTGGTGATCCAGTGCCTGATAACCCAGCGCAGGATCTATATTCTATGTTGAAACCACTTTAGAGTTCATGACCAAGAACCAAGTCAAAGTCAGGCCTCATGGCTTCATCTTCCTACCAACAACCAAACACTAAATAAGCCAAAGAATGGCAGAGTGTGTAGTGCAGAGGAAATAGGGAGGAGACACATGCACGACCGGGCTACAGGGCTCCTGGTCCTAGAGTAGAGACAACAAGAAGCAGGGAGAAAATCAGAGAGCGTGAGGGCCACATTAGCATGATGTTTGTCAGCACATACACGGTACAATCAAAAGATACAGTGAATGTTTAATTTTTTTTAAATTACAGTAAAAGATGTATTGCCATTAATTCCCTCCAAAATACTCCCCCTTACTTTGGACGTGCTTACCCATCGTTCTCGCCACTCTCTGGGGCAGTCTGGACGTGCTCTCTTGTGAGAGGCTTTAGCTGAGCTGTTGTGGCTGCCCTGATGGCCTGAATCAATTTCCTCTTTATGGTCATTTTGACTTTGGAGAAGAGTCAGAAGTTGCGTGGTGCCACCTCGGGTGTATAAAGTGGATGAGGACACACCATAATGTTTTTACTAAGCCTACCTTTCTGTCAAATAGCACTTAGCAGCTGCGTTCACTTTATTTTTGATCATACCTTGTAAAGACACTCATGTAAGAGGACTTCAGCACTGCTTCAGAAAGTGGAAAGAATGATGGGATAAAACAATGAATGACATGTCCAAAGTGAGGGGGATGCTCTGAAGCAGACTGATAGCAATGTGCCTTTCACTGTACTTTTTTAAATTTAAATACTGCCCATATATTTTGATCATACTTTATAGTCACCCTCACATACACCATATAAAGTGCCCAGGTTGTTTGCATAGGACATGACCATTTAGATTAATCTGACCACCTGAGAGGACCAGTGAGTAGGGTGGAGGGAAGGAAGCTTGTTTCTGGCAAGAACAAACAAAACCAAAACTAGTATTTTTTACCCACAAAATGAATCCCGAATTTATTATTGTCACCATGTAGAATTAAGGAATTCAGGAGTCCAAGTCCAAGAGATTAAATGGCTTTCCGATGTAAAAAATTAGTAACTGCAGAGATAAAAATCTCATGTCTCTTGGCTACAGTCCAATGATTTTTTTCCACTGTATTATATTATACTGCACTCCATTCCATTTGCAATTCTGGAAACAAAGCAGGGGAAGACCCTGGCTTTAAAGGTTAGAATCAGCAATATATCCAAGCTCAACTGGGCAGTTTGTGCTCGGAGTAACAGACAAGTCTGGGAAGTCGGCATAAACAAACAAACAAACAAAAAGATATCTGGAGTCCAGACATGCAACTCAAAGAGTATGAAAATAGCCCAGACAACAGGGTCAGAATCTAGACAAGAGCCAAAATGTCCATCAGGATTATCTAATATTGAATGACAAAACACAGAGAACCTGATTTTTAGGCAGAGCTCTTATCAAAGAAGACTTCTAGCCACCGTGAATTAGGTTGGTTACAGAATCCTCACAGGGAGGACTGTCCTTCTACTTTAGAATCTAGAAATCACCTGGATCAGATGTAACCATAAATGATTTTCAACACAAAAACAAAACACATTTTGTAGCAGGCTTTAGGCACTTTTTATTCCCAAGGCTAATAAAGGGGAGAAAAAATGACTCTATTAAAAAAAGAAAAGAATCAGCAATAGAGACAATCAGAATCTGAAAGAGAGATAATGAGCAACAACGAGCAGGGCAAACAGAAGAAAGAGCAGATGGCAGTAATGCAGGGTGATATGCAAAATGAGAGAAGAGTCACACCTGTTTTTGGATGATGTTACCCCAATATTCCTTTGCTTTTGCCATTGAGAAAAGTATCTAATATGGATTTCAATCCACTGTCCATCAAATTCTCTTCTACCTAGAAGAGCAGTGAGGAGAGGTGGTCTCCAGAAGCAAATATCAACCCAAGTTTTCAAATTATATTTTCTTATATATCGTTTTGACTTTTTTGCTTCCTTGCTTGTTTCACTTGGCTTTATTATCATACACAGTTGGGCTTCATACCCATCTAGAAACACTACATCCTCTTACATTAAAGTTTTTAGATATGCTGTAGGTTGGATCTCAGAGATGAGATCACTTGAATTTCAAAGGGCATAGATTAGAGAATAATTGGAATATCAATATTTTAAATGGAGAAAGAAGTCACTGGATCCTCCCCCCCCAACAACATTAAAAGTCTATCACTACCTAAAGCAATCTTAAAGTCTACCTGTGAGTCAAAATAATGAAATTTACCTTAAGTGTCTGAGAAACTATTAAATCAATTTCAGTTGAGAAACCTGTCATTGTGCTTTAGTACCTTTGGGTAGATGGCAGAATGTTGATGGAAGTCTATGGAGGTATATTTATTCATTCAACCATTCACTCATAAATATTCCTTGAAGGCTGACTAGGGACCGGACACAATGTTAGCACCAAATACTATTCATTTAAGAGTTGATTGTCCTTTTGAAACCTATAGCTTCTTTTTGATGGTATTTCAAACTCAGAATATGTCTTAAAAAATATCTAATCTATGGACTCTCCACAGATGATGATTCTGTCTAATAGGACCATGATCCAGGTTCACTCAGCCAGAATTATTCATAATATCTTTTGAATTGGTAGTTTTGTTCTTCTATGAAAAATCTAATGAATTAGAGTATGGCTAGAGTAGTATCTGTAAACCAGAGAAGAAATACAGCAATCCAGAAATGATCTGAAATGATCTTCTAACCTCTAACCCCCATTTAACTCACACTTCAAGACCTAAGTCAAATGGTACTCACCCATGAAGTCCTGTATTACTCTTTATACTCAAGAATGTAACCAAGTAAGAAATATTGAGAGGTCATAAATTATGAGAGTTGGAGGGCTTCTCAGTGCATTTGAGGATACCAGTCAATCTCTTCAGATGTGAGGTTCACCAAACAGAAGGCCGAAGCCACAAATTGTCCACAGTCCAGCGGTATAAGGATTTACAGAATCATTTCTGTAAAAGAGCTGGTGTGTGTGTGTGTGTGTGTGTGTGTGTGTGTGTGTGTGTGTGTGTGTGTGTGTTTAACGTATCAAGGCAATGACTACCATCCTTAGACTTCACAGACATCATTTATCTTCTCCCCGGGTCTGCTTTTCCTGTTTTCCCATCTCAGTATCTGGACCCTGAAGTTTCAGTTGCTCAAGCTAGAACTCCAGGAATCCCCTGGACATCTGCTTGCATCTCACCGGAAGAGTCTATCACTGCGTCCTTAAACTTTATCAGACTACATTACTAATTTGCTAGTTCACCTCTCTAATTCCACTCTCCCTTTTGTAATCTCTCACCCACAAAGAAATAACTATTTTATTTTAGAAATAATTATCATTTTAAAATAAATATTGGACTATATTATCCCCCACTTAAAACAATTTATTTTTTCAGTGAACCATGAATAAAGTAAAAATCCTTAATATAGTCTGAAAGGGCTTGAGTGACGGAGCCTCCTCTGAGTATGTCCGGGACCCGACCCCATGCTGCCACTCGTCACCCTGACTTTTCACGTCCTAGAATCTGACCGGCCCTGCCCTCTGCCCTGCGTGTGTCGGCTCGTCTCTCACAGGCATCCCTCCTCCTGGAATCTGGCGAGTCTTACTGCCCACCCCCCAGAACCCGATGTGGGCATCAGCCCTCAGAGAGACCTTTCCACACTCTTCCATCTGAAATCACTTCCTCTGTCACTCGTTTGCATAGTATTGTATTATTTTCCTTTATCACACTTATCAGTAACCGTCTATTTATTTGAGCACTTATTTGCTTAAATTCTATCTGCCACCCTGGACTATCAGCCCCACGAAGCAGGACCATATCGGCTTTGTTCATATCAAATGTCTCGTACCAAACATGGAGTCGGACACAGAAGGTGTTCGGTGAGTGAGTGTTCAATAACTAAACAAAGATTTTTTTTAATCTTAAGAGAAATTCCAAAACCTCAAACAGTTCTCAAAATTAATTTTCTGTCATTCCAATTTTCTTTTAACTTATCCTATCATTTAAAAGTGATAGAAGAGTCATCAGTCATGAATCTAATCCAACAATTTCAATATTCAGAAGCATACACAACCCCCTTTGACTTACTTAACCCCAGTATAGAGCGTTCACTCATTCCTGGGGCCGCCCTTTCCTTTTCTAGGCAGATCGCTGATGTTCTCTAGGTACTAGAAAACTAATTACGCTTTGTCCCTTAGTCTTCTACTTCCCATAAATTCCATCATACATGTACTCTTTCAAATACCCAGAAGTCTGATCCTATTTCCTCCTAGTTGCTTTTAATTGAGAGACTGCAGAATGAAGGCCAGATGCTTTAACGAGGACTCCCTGTCATTGCAAGAGCTGGCCCTGTTCTCACAGCTCTCTCACCCTCCCACATCTCAACCCTACTGAGTACGTTTTTTCTTGCCTCTGCACTTCTCACATGTTATCCTCTCTACCAGAAACTCTGTCCCCTCCCTCCCTGGTCCACTCCCCGACCTGTTCACCTGGTACCGGCTTCTCAACGTACAGTTTTCAGCTTTGCAAACCCTCCATCTGGAAGCCCCTCGTGATGTACCTCTCACCTCACTCTAAGCTACATACTTACTGTGTGCTTCCAAAGCACTCTGTCTTTCTAAGAAGATCACACTTTAGAGTACCTACCAGTGTTCCTGTCTGTATCTCCCAACTGGAGATCCATGAGAGCAACAATCGCACCTGCCTTTGTTCATTTATTCAGTCACACATGCATTTATTCAACAGATGTGCACTGGCTCCTTTATGAGCCAGACAGCATTCTGGACACTGGTGAAGTAACGACAAACAGACAAAAATCCACGCTATTATAGCTTTGACTTCTTCATACAGTAATTTTGTGTCAAGTTCCTAGAGCAATGCTGGGCAGATAACATAAGCTCATTAATTCAGAAAATATATACGGAGCAGTTACTCTATACTCAGAACTGTGTTATGATCTGAGAATATAATGCTGAATGAAATAAACTTAGTCATTATTGTCATAAAGCTTATTGTATACTGGAGGAGACAAATTACGAACTAATAAGGAAACAAGCAAATAAATACATAAAACTTGGATTTTTGCTATCTTTCAGAGGGTCACTTCTTTCATACCCTGTTTTTTAACTTCAAGTCTCCATTAGGACAAGGGACACAAAATACGGCCCACCATCTGCTTCTGTAAATAACATTTTACTAGAACACAGTCATGCCCGTTTCTTTACAAATTATTTATGGATGTTTTGGTGCTAGAATGTCAGAGCTGAATAGTTGCAACAAAGAGCATTTCCACACAAAGCTTAATATTTACCATCTGGTTCTTTATGAGAATGTTTTTCAACCTTCATGTTGAGGGACAATGAAATCAATTTATTAGGTTCTGTTGGCAAATTTTTGAATGAAATAGGATTGAAACGGAATGGAACAAAATAGAATGGAACAGGAAAAGAGATAGACTAGGTCAAGTTGTATAAAAGACAGTAAGGATTTTATATTGTGGCAAATTATTTCAATTTTACACTTAAGTGCATAATACCACATTGAAAAGTAAAATGTCTGTTTTACTCAAGTGTAGCTGAGCCACACTCTCCAACATGTAAGAGTGAGCAGATGTTTGCCCGTAGAGTGTTTTCTTAACAATTCACTAAGGGCTGTTCCTTGAGCATTCCCGAGTTCTTGTCCAGGCTTCAAGTTCCTCCCTGAATAACCACACTCAGTGGTTCCGTCCCAAGAGTGCGATTTTGGGTCCCCATTACACATGAAGTAGAAGGATCTTGCATGTTCAACTGGAACTTTAACCACTAAACAATATTCTGTCTCTATAGATTTAGCTAGACATTTAATATAAATTAAATAATGAAACATGTTGGCTTTTGTATCTGGTCATTTTTGTTTTGTTTTGATTTTTGATTCACTTTGTTGTTTTGTTTTCTTTTGTTTTGTTTTGGTTTTGGAATTTGTTTGTTGTTTTTCTCATAACTTTTACGGAAACCAACACTTTAAAACAATATAGCTTGCCAATTCTAGATGTTTCTAAATGAAGCATGGATGTTTCAAGGTTCATCCATGCTGTTGCAATAAGAATTTCAGTATTTCGTGACTGAATAAGATTCTATTATATAGCTATACTCTTTTTTTTTTTTTTTTTTTTTTTTTTTTTTTTTTTTTTTTTTTTTTTTTTTTTTTTTTTTTTTTTTTTTTTTTTTTTTTTTTTTTTTTTTTTTTTTTACTATTCCTTGTACTCTTCTATTGTTTCTATAGTTCTGATAATAATACTCTGTCTTCTAATCCTGACTTGGGTAATCTATGTCTTCGTCCTTCTCTTCATGATCAGTGAATATAAAGCCTTATCGATTTTGTTCTTCTTCAAAAAGATACAAATTTTAGCACCATTCATGTTTCCTTATTGCTTTCTTTATACTGATTTCTACCCTGTCTACATTATTTAATCCTTCTCCATTCTTTTGGTTTAATTTATTTACTTTTCATTTTTTTGTAAAGTTTAAAGTATTGCTTTTAGAACTTCCTTCTTTTCTAACATGTTATACTTTGAGTTCACTATGGTTCTTAAGTCATTGTGTTAGCTGTACCTCGTGTGTCTTTGTGTTCACTGAGTCATATTTTATTTAGAAGTGTGCTGTTTAGAAGTTAATTTCAAGATAACTGAATATTTTCTATTGCTTATTTTCAGTTAAATTGCAGTATTGTTGCCAAACATACTTCTAATGCTTTCATTTAATTTATTGTGTTTTGTGGCCAAGTATATGGTCTATGCTGAAACTGTTTCATCTGCCCTTAAAAAGAATTTTTATTTAGCTTTTTAAAAATAATTTCTTTCTTTGCTGATATTCTCTTTTTTGGTGAAGCATTGTTTTCATGTTTTCCTTTATTTTTTAGACTTAAGTTTCTTTGGTGTTTTGTTATGTTTTGCCGATCTAAAGTCTTTGCCTAGTAAGTCCAATATCTGGGCTTCCTCAAGCCATTTTTCTTTGATTATATTTAATTCCTCTAACTAGGCAAAAATTCTTATTTCTTTACATGTCTCATAACTTTTACAGAAACTGACAATTTAAAACAATACAGCATGCTAATTCTGGAACTCAGATTTCTCCCTACCACATGCAGGATTTTTGCTGTTTTTAGTGGAGGTTGTTACTGTTTGTTTAGTGACCTTCCTATGTATTCCTTCTTGTATGTAGCCATTGAAGTCTTTAATCAATACCGTTATTGCACAGCTGGTGACTGGACAAAGCTTTCCTTAAATCCCTTGAGTCAATACATACTTTGCTCCTTGCCAGGGCCTCTGCCTGTGTTGGGGTATACTTTCTATGCTCTGATACACAGTTTACCTCTACTTTGGCCTTCACTTGCTGCTTATGTAGGACTTCAAAGTTGGGACCATTCTGTCTTTTCACATCATTCCTGGACATGTGTGCAGCTTTGCACATGATTCTCAGGCCTGTGTCACAGTGTTTCAAAACGCTCTTGAAAATATCTCATTTTAAGGCTTTCATTCAGTCTCATATTAATCCAAATGTATAATGCTGCCTCAGGCAGTGTATTGTTAAACAATTGCCATTGATTGTTTTGGACTAACTTTTTTGTGGAGGGCTCTGTTATGGTTTGTGCCTAGATGTCCCCTCAAAGACTTATGTGGTCATAGGTGGAGCTTTTTCAGGGGTAGCTGAATGATGTAGAGTGTATAGTGCTGGGATTAAGTGCGTGTGATTACTACATCACTCCACTGATTACCACCCTTATCCCAGCAGCCTGGATAAGATATAAGGGGCAGAAGGAAGCTGCTAGGGTCCCTGACCTACTTTGCTGCCTTTTGCCTATCTGCCATGCCGCCCTGCCTTGGATCTAGCTGATTATGAACTGAAACTTCTACAAACTGTGAGCTAAATAAACCTTTCCTCCCTTAACTTGTGGGTGTGGGGTATTTTGTCTCAGCAATGAGAAAAAGTAACTAAGACAGCTTCTTTGCACAAAGGGAGATTTCTGACCATCTTGGTAATTCCAAGTCCCAAGAATGGAACTGATTGGCACGTTTCCAAAGTTTGAGAGTGACAATCCCTGGTCATGGGGTATTTAGGGAGCTTCAAACCCATCATTTCTGATCAGGGGCTTCAAGGCTGCTGTTTTCCTCAGTTATGGTAACCAACTGTTAGAACATTGGTTTTCAAGACTACTGCAAAGCTTTAATTGTTACTATAAAGAGTCAGCCATATTTCCTAAATGAGACTGCTATAAGTCCTTAATTTAAATACTTCTAAAAATGTTAATTTTGACAACTGACAGTTTTTATATGTGTTCTCATTGCTTTTCTGGAGGAGCAGATTTTCAGAAAAACTTCTTCTGAAAGAAGAATGATTTCAGAAAAGGACCATTGACAGTTCATTAATTCATTCACTCATTACATAGTTACTGATGAACAAATGATTTTTCATCCTACAAATATTTATTATTACTTATTATGTTTATAAAGCATGTGATTGTGGTAGGTATACTAAGACTAGTAAGGCAGCATCCTTTCCCCTAAGGGGTTGAGTGTGTGGGGACAGAGGAAATAAACATTAAATAAATCTAGGCCATATAATGTAATTAGTTCTATATTATAGCTATAAAACAATGTAATGATGAAAGATACATAAAAGTAAGTCAATCTGTGGTCACTTAACTTCTAAGCTAAATGAAGGGGGCCAAAGAAAGTGGGCACACACAGCAGAAAAAGAGAATAATGTGCACAAAGGTAGAAGAGATGAAAATGCCATGGACATCCATTTGACTGGAACATAGTGGCTGCTCTAGAAAATAGTATGAAGTTACTTTCAGTAAGTCAGAGTAGGTAATCGTATTGGTCTTTGAAGGTGGTAGTAGTAGATAATGGATTTTACCAAAGAGTCACTGGGACAGACTCAAGTAAAACAGGTCTAGGTGGCCACACAAGTACAGGACTGAGGGAGAAAGTATAGCAACATTTCCCGCATTCTTTTGCCATAGTCCTCCTCGTTGGTACAATTTGTCAATATTTTTTGGAAGATAAATTATCTCATACTTAGTACAATGGTCTAGATGTGTTCAGTGGTCCATCAGTCCCAAATCACCTTGGGACAGCCAAACTTACACTTAGCCTGTGGTTAACTCGAACCCCTGAGAGCCCATCCTCTACATGACCATATTCACCCTTCCACAGTTACTCTTTGAATGAAGAGAAGACGGGGAGGTAGAGATGCTGTAAGATGACCCTCACTCACTCAGCATTCATTTTAAATAACCAGAGTGATAATTGTCTAAACTGCCTTACAGAATGTATGAAAAAATTATCCATCAATATCACATTCTAATGGACTTATTGTTTCTTAGGATTTTAAACTTTTAATTAACACACTGCAATTGTACATATTAATGGCTATAGTGTGACAGTTTGATACATATATCCAGTGGATAATCACCACATCAGGGCAATTCACACACCCATCATCTCAGATATTTGTCATTTCTTTGTGATGCGCACACTCAACATCCTCTCTAACTACTTTGAAATAGTCAACAAATTGTCAACCACTTTTCCTATTGCTAACATACTTATGATTCTGTACATTCCTTTCAAATATTTTTGTGTCTGTTTACATATTAATAGTATTTTGCACATTATCTTGAATCCTTTTTTATTAAAGGCATAAATATTTTATGTGTCATTCCACTCTTTTTATATATTATTTTTGGTGGATATATTATATTTCTGCCGGGGTATGTATTATAATTTAATCAAAATGTCTACCACAATCAGATAGTTCTGTCAAACAAAGTGTTTCATCATTCCCAAGAAGACTGAGAATCCCTGGGTTAGGAAACTGTATATTAAAATTATTTATTATTTATCTGCCTTCAAAACAGAATTGCTACCTGCCAAACAACAGCACTGAGTTCAGTAAGGATCCTTGAAGAGGGAAACAGCCTGCAGTTGTACTAGGAGAACGGGGCACAGCGCTTGCCTAGTGAGAGTCCAACTAACTAGAGTCAGACTTTGGCATCCAGAGGAAACACTCTCTTCTAGCAACACAGAGAGCATTAGTGTTTTCAGATTACCACATTGATCTCCGCTTCCCTTTAGAGACCTAGGTTGGTCTTTATTTCTCACAGACAAAGAAGAATTAAATATATGCTTCTGCACAGTAACAATTATGTAATCTGGGTAACTATTCACCACACTTCCCTCGAGGCAGCTATCTGCCACAGGTCTCTCCAGTGTTTCCAGACAAAGGCTGTAAAAGTCCTTAAGAAAAGTCCTGTTTGCAGTGGTCAGTGTACCCTCTTTGCATTAAAGGTCTCATTCAATTGATTTTAAAATAAGCTCATGCTGGGAAGGACTCCATTTCCAAAGCTTGGGAAAGGAAAGAGACAATAGCAAACATTCATTTGCAAGTCGAAAAAGGATATAGTGGTCAAAATACACCACCACCCTCGTTTATTAGATAATTAGCAGTACTCTGTTTGTTTCAATTATCCGTCATCCAAAAAAGATGTGAGTTTCCTTTATCACATTCCCACTTCTCATTATCTTCTTCACCATAGGGAGCACTTGGAACCTAAGTTTCACAAGACTACACAAGACAAGTTAGAAACCCTTTTCTCTTGCCCAAATAAGCTTACATCTTCAAAGACTCAATCCCTGCGCAGTGGTTTTAGGTGACACTGTGTGCACAACACAAAAAGATTTTCTTTTTTAAGAAGAATGGGAGAGAATAAGATAAAGAATGAAAAGGGGCTTTGAGATTATCTAGTCTACTGATTTTCATATGCCATCCATTTGCCAATGCCAGCTGACAAAAACAAAACAAAGCAAAACAAACAAAAAACTCACCAAGGAATTTTTAAAAATACAGATAACTACATTTTGGCCTGGGGTGCGGTGGAGAAGATTCTAACAAGGTTCATAGGTTATTCTTATTCTCCAGTTAGGTGTGGAATCAATAAAATAAGCCAACATTCTTATTTTACAAATAGAAAATGGTGACCCAGAGACAATGATATTCGAGCAATTATTTACAGAGACAAAATCAAAACTCGCAGCTCTATTATATTGCCTACCTAAAACTGTAACAACATGCTAAGGGCTTTCAAAAACAGCTTGGAGGTTCACCAAGCAAAATACTAATGAGCTACATGCCTGCTCTTTTGAAGAGCATAGCCGTACTTTCCTAAACAAAGAAGACCCTGGTGACTAATAACTTAAAGGTAGAATTGTAGTTAACATGCCCTCTATATTTTCTTATTACCTCAGCACAGATTCACCTACTTGGGACAAGGAACAGGAGATGGAAATTTTACCTAGCAAATATTTATAAATCAATCTAAGCACCTCCTAATATTTCAGACTACGTTGGGCCCTAGGAATAGAGCTTACAAACCAAAGAGAATACTTCCCTGCCATAATCAAGTTTATAGCTAAGTGAGGCTTCAGGACAATTAAATAGGCAATTCATAATTTAATATGATGAGTATTATAAGAAATGGTTATAAGGAGTAACCAAACTTATAAAGCATTTATATAATTACAAAGAAACAGTTCTGACCAACAGGCATTTCCTATTGATTCAAAATAGTGAAAGAAAATAAAAGATGTAAATATATTCATATGTGGCTATAATTTTAGCATTTCAAAACACTCAAGCAAGGAGTTACTATGGTAAAGAGGTTGGCAAAGTCTCTCCCCCCAAGACAACAATAAAACAGGATAAAATTATCATAAAAAATTATTTCAGAACTCTGGAAATGGACTAACAGCAAACAACAAATTGAGGAATCCTTATTCAATAAAAAGCTGCTAGAAATCTGTAACAACAGCAGGAGTTTACAGCTTTCTTGCCTGGAATAGCTCACATTTCTCCTC